>JAMPIV010009455.1:0-292407 GCA_024509875.1 Oreohelix idahoensis | reverse complement strand
GATAGATTTGAAAAACTTCTTTATTGCCCAGATTAACGCTAAACATTCTTTTTCGCTTGTGGAGTATCCTTGTTCCGCCTTATTCAATTTGCGGCTTGCATAAGCGACTGGTTTCAGTTCCCCATCAGGTGAAGATGATCTTTGCAACAAAGCCCCTCCGAGTCCTACATTACTTGCATCGGTTCTTAAGACAAAGTCCTGTGTCAAATCAGGCAGTTTGAGAATAGGCTTGCTAGTGAGTTTTTCCTTTAACTCTTGGAACGCTAGTTCACATTGTGCAGTCCAAATAATTTTATCTGGAAGTCCCTTGCGAGTCAGATCAGTCAGAGGAGCACAAATAGCGTTAAAATTCTTGATGTATTTCTGATAAAATCCGCATAACGACACGAATGATCGCACGTCCTTTTTTGTTTGCGGCCTAGGTGCTCTCTGCAGTTTTTCCAAGTTCTTAGGATCAGGGGTCATATTACCCTGATATACAGTGTGTCCCAAGAATTCCAACTCTTTGCATCCAATACAACATTTTGTTGGCCTAGCAGTTAAGTTCGCCTCCCGAAGTCTATCAAACAACCTCTCCAGAGCTTCAATGTGTTCTTCAAATGTCTCTGTGGCGACGAGAATATCATCCATGAAATTCGTGATACATGGGTTATTCAGGGGATCCAACAATTTTCGCATCATCCTTGAAAACACACTCGGAGCATTTTTCAGTCCGAATGGTAGCATATTGAATTCATAATGTCCATCCGAAGTGCTAAAAGCCAAATAAGGTCTCACTTCAGGCTTCACTGGGATCTGGTAATAGCCTTTACTAAGATCCACCTTTGAAAAGTATTTTGCCTTGTTCAGTCTGGCAAATAACTGTTTTGTGTCTGGTAATGGATCCACTTGTCCTTCTGTGACAGCATTCAGTTTCCTGTAATCTATGCACAGTCTGTGTTCCCCAGACGGTTTTCTCAACAAAACGACACTAGAACTAAAAGATGATTCACTGTGCGAAATAATCCCCTCCTTCAACAAATACTCTATTTCTTCCTTCAATGCCTTCTCCTTCGCGAACGGAATAGAATAGGCTCTCATACAGATTGGGTTTGAGTCTACCAGTTTCATGTCATACTGTAGCAAATTTGTATGGCCTGGTTTATCTGTTAATACATCTGTATGTTCCTCCAGAACCTGTTGAACTCTCTCCCTCTGGTTTTTAGTCAGGTGCTTACTGACTTTTACCTGTGCTGCTGTTTCACAAGGATGTAATGGGTATTCATGTGAGGTGAGTGGTTCTTTTTGCATCTGGGTTGCAATAGCCAAGGTCAATAAGGGGGTGCTTTCCTGGAGTGGTCTGTCCAGATACTTCTTTAACAGGTTTACATGATAAACTTTTTCCTTCCCCTTTTTGTCAATTTTATAGTTTGTTCTAGACACCTTCTCTAGAACCGTATATGGACCTTGCCAACCAATTTGTAATTTATTCTGGCTTCCGGGTAGTAGAAGCAGCACCTTCTCTCCGACTGCCAGTTCCCTGTCCTTTGCCTTCCTATTAAAATATGCTGCATGTTTCTTCCTGGCTTGTTTCAAATTATCATTTGCCAGTTTCCATCCAGCTTTCAAACGAGTGGTCAGTTCGTTCACATATTGATACGATGAGGTAACAGTCTCTTCCGCCTTCTCATCTGTCCAGGTCCTTAATAAGCTTCTAATGGACCTTTTATTGGCCTCCCAAATAGCAGAGTTGCGGGAGCCATCCCGGTTGAACTATGTGGTACCTCCCGGTACGCAAACAATGCGGCGGGCAGGAATTGATCCCACAGATCCGGTTTTTCGTGTGCCAGCTTTCTCAGGATAGAAATGAGAGTCCCGTTGAACCTCTCTACCTGGCCGTTCCCTTGTGGATGGTACGGACTACAATGAAAGTGTCTGGCTTGAAATAGCTTAAAAACTTCTTCCGTTAGTTTCCCCTTGAACTGAGAACCATTATCCGTCAAGATTTGATGCGGGAATCCTAATCGGGTAAATATTGTAAGTAGTGCCTCTGCTACATGTTTTGAATCAATTGATGGCAGGGCTACCGCCTCTCCCCACATAGAACAAGTGTCCACCAGAGTAAGGATGTAACTGTTCCTCCTCTTGGTCCGAGTGAGAGGTCCTACAATATCCACTGCAACCCTCTCAAAAGGTGTTCCCACTATGGGCATTTCCCCTAGAGTTGCAGGAGCAGTCCAGTGCTTTGGAGCTACCCTTTGACATTCTGGGCAGGATTTGACATATCTTTTTATATCCTCCGTTATCCCTGGCCAGAAGTAATGACAAGCTATACGCTGTCCTGTGGCGCTGATCCCCATGTGACCACTGAAGGGAATCGCATGCCCGAGTTCCATCACTTTATCTCTATATGAAGTGGGAAGAACCAGCTGGTTGTGACCATTTGTTCCAGTTCCGGCCTTCCTGTATAAGAGTTTGTTCTTCATGAAATATTCCCCCTTGCTCGGAGGTGTGTGGCATTTGGGCAATTTTTTAAAACAGGGCTTGAGTGTCCTATCCTCAGCCTGCGCCTTCCTCATCTCCTCTGGATGAGCATTTATAGGTTCACCTTCTTCCTCCTTCTTCTGTGACCTGGTCTGCACTGTCGCCATGATCACAGGTTTCTCGGGATTCCCCAAGAAGACGTATCTACACCCCAATATCAGAGGGTAGATTGGTTCATCTATCACTGCTGCTCTGATTTCTCCTTCCACATAGCGAGTTTTCACCGTTATCCTTGCGATGGGAAGTGTCATGAGTGGTATGTCCTTAGTCGCCCCTTGTATTTCCACTGTTTCTGTGGTATACTGACTTGGGTCCACTAGGCTAGACTTCACAACTGAATCATAATCCAAACCTGTATCATAAAGGCACCTTATGGTGACCCCATTACAAATAACATCCTCACAAACTGGGGGGTGATAAGGTTCCTGTTGTCCCTTAGGATTAACCTTTAATCTTTGCGTCCCCGACTTCATTGCAGCAATGTTTGAAGGTTTCCTTCTACAAAATTCGGTGTTATGGTTATCCTTCTTGCACCATTTACACCATCTTTTTCCTTGGTTCAACGGTTTTCTTTCATTGAACTTTTGGTCATTGAACTGTGAGTTTCTGTCGCGATAGTCATTTCTTGGCCGCTCAAAGTTTGTCCTACCTTTATTTCCCTGCTCTCTATTATCAAATTTATTAAATTGCTGTGGAGCTTTAAAATTGTCTATGTGCTTCTTTTTAGCACCACTTACCTCTGCCTGGGCTGCCTGATACCTCTCAGCAACATTTAAAATTTCCCCCAACTTCTCTGCACCTTGTTCCATGAGAAATTTTCTCATGTCTGGAGCCATGGACTCTCTCAATTGCTCAATCATGATCATTTCTTTAAGATCTTGGGTCTTCCCCAGAGCCGTCCATTTCTCCAAATAGGTTTCTAGTCTAGCAGAGAATTGGTGGTATGTCTCCCCAGACAACAGTTTGGCATTTCTAAATTTCTTACGATAAAATTCACCATTCTTCTCGTACCTTAATAACAAAGCCTGCTTTAACATGTCATAATTGTCTTGGTCTTCCCTGTTCATTTTGGCAAATACTTCATAAGAAGTACCTCTCAATCCCTGTGATAGCTTTAAACTCCACCTCTCTCTCTCTAACCCATATGTAGTAGCTAATAACTCAAAACGTCCTAGGTACCCCTCTATGTCATCGTCTTTTTCAACAAAATGGTCTAAATGAAACCCCATAGCTGAGTTTGAGGCTCCCAGACTGGGCGTAGCATCTGAGGCAAAAGGGCTGGCACCATTTTCAGGAGCCTGGCCTTGTAATTCCAGCTCCCTTAGTCGTAATTCGTGCTCCCTTTGCAACCTTCTATCTTCTGCCTCCCTTTCGGCAGTCAACCTTTTTTCTTCTGCCTCCCTTTCGGCCTTTTTATCTTCTGCCTCCCTTTGCTGTCTTTTTTCTTCTGCCTCCCTTTGCTGTCGTTTTTCTTCTGCCTCAATCTGCAGCCTCTTAATTTCTCTATCAGCCTCAATTTGTAACCTCTTCTCTTCAGCTACCTTCTTTCTTCCCGTTCAATATATTTATCACATTCAGCCGTTACGTATTGAATTAAAATTTGACCATCCATTCCCATCTCCTTCGCGGTGAGCACAGCAGCTGATCTAAATTTTGCCAGCTCCGCCATACTTTTTAGACAATATAATAATATACAAGCTAAATCTCTAACCAGTAAATACACTAAGTACTTCTTATGACTATAGTCTAACTAATTCTAACTAACCAGTTAACTAATTAATTATTACTGGCTGTGAAGATTCACCAACTTTTATCTGTAGGGACACTTTTAATTTTAAAGGGAATTTTACAATTTATTTCCCTACTTTTATTTCTCCCACCAGGAGATCCTAATATTACTGTTGGGCTAATTATCCCTGGACAAGACCCCAATTTATGTAGTGGTGTTGATGGTATTGTATGATGGTGATATTACTAAATGTAATTGTATGAGGCCAGCTGTGAAGGCTCCTGAGATAAAATGTAGTTGTGAATTGTCAGAAGGCCTTTCTTGCTACCACTACGACCTCACACTTAATTTTTTTTTTAATGAATGTGGCTACGTAAAGTGTCTAGGGTTATGATATGTAGTGTGGTGTAATAGGTTATAGATATACCCACAGATATTTAACAAGACTAATAATATTAATAAATGTTAAAATACACTGAACTAACTCACGTGTGTAAAATTTTTTGATAGAATTATATTACATTTATTTTGTTCTGGATCAATTTTTTAGGTTGACCAGAACTTAAAAGTATTTAGAGATTATGAAAGAAATGCATGGAATATTATATCATAAATGCAATAGTGTACATATATATGTACTATACTAGTTAGTTTTATTAAAATGTTCTAGTAGTCATCTACTTGGGAGGATAGTTAATGTTTGTGCTGTTGGGGTGGCCTCATCACACCTGTCTATATTGACTACACAGTGTCCAGAAAATGGTGGGAATTTTTATGGGGGTATTAGTAACTAAAGGCGTTGGTGAATGTCCAGCAGACCAGAGGCTCACTCATCTTGTAGTTGTAGCTCTGGTGCTGAAATCAGGTGGTCCCACCTCTCCGTGCTGGCGGGCAATAATGGTGGTCTCTGTCACAAGTACTGCACAGATACACTCGAGTAAAGTCACCAACTGAATAGACACTGCTTTGTTGACAACAGAAACTCACAGCTCTGCAATCAAAGTATGGGCCATGTGTCAAAATCTATTCTCTACCCACGTCTGGACACAACACTGACACAACAACCACATCATACAGACAGGTCAGATCTCTCTGACCAAACAGCACATTTACCATGGTGGTTTTACATCAGATAGATCCTCCCAGACTATAGATTCTGAAAAATATTTATTAGTTTTCTGCCCTAAAAGAGGATAGGTAATATGTTTCATTATTCTCAACACTTGATCTGTCTTGCATAATCCTTGCTGGAGTTTATGTACATTGTTGGTCCCTAGACCCTGACTAGGGCGGGGGGTCTAGAGCAAATCCCTACTTGTTTGTAAGGCTAGATTTCGATATGGCAGTATCAAATCACTCGAACATGAAACAATATTCAAAATATATAAGGAAATAATTTCAATCTTACCAGATTATGAATAAATAACACAGAATTGCTAGCAAAACTCAGCTGAGCTGCTGGCTATAGTATGGCGTCCCTAAATTTATTTCACTTTCTTTCATATGGAAATCACCACACTTTAAAATCTGTGTCTATCACTGAACAACTATTGAAGAATGGCCCCACTTTCGCGTCTGAGCGCTAATGATATGATTGTCTGTGGCCAATCACTGCCTAGGTTTATTTTAAATTCAAATTTCCTACCATAAAGTCATTTCAGTCATGCTTCAGTCAAGTATGGATGGTTATCTGTTAGTCTGTCCGTCTCTACTTGTGTTTCTACAAAATGTACTTGATTTTTGAACCAACCTTTCTCTCCCCTCCAAAATTTTGTCGTTAAAAGTTATATTTAGACACAGCTACCACCAAAAAACCCTCTCTTCCATACTACGTAGATTTGAACACCTGCGTCTCGAGGTCGTGTTTTTTTGTGCAATTAGCGACACTTTTAGATTCAATACAGTCTGTCGATGATGTGAACAACACTGTCTTTTGTCATTATCTTCAATATTATCTATCCGTCTGTAAAATTAAGAACATATTAGTTCACTGCTCAGAATAGGCCATCCGGCCAGCTAATTTTTATATTCCTAACATTAATATTAAGAAAAAAGTACTTTTTAATTTTTGTAATATTCCTAACATCTGCGTTTAGCCGCTGAATTCAAATCAAGGGCTTGGTATCGCAAAAGCGTCCAATAAATGACTGTGGCGTAACATATCTATGGTCCCTTCTGTCGAGTTGCTTACTTTTTATGTCAACTTGGGAAACGTGACTTTTCTCCATTACCCCCCCCAATTGCGTCTCCTTAGCCTTTCTAGTCTCACGCAATCTTTCCAGTCATATTTTTTCCTTTTTGATCCGCCGTTCCCCTCCTGTCTAGCAAGTCAATTTTTATGGAGGGTGATGACCCGCGGTCTAGGCGATCATGTACATCAGCAGCCTACGCATTATGTTTTTTATCCTTATATGTTATCCTTGGAGGTAGTTTACCGTTGTATCTCTGTCAATTTCACTACAGCAGTGTCCCACTCTACCATTCAGAGACTTCTTGAGAGATTTCAAGCTACCGGACATTTGGAAAATCGACCCTGCTCACGAAGAATTATATAAACCTTGTCTAAACTGAATGGCGGCCCTTAACTTTTGTCCAGTAGTATACATTATATTTCTACTTTTATCAGCAATAGTTAACTTTACCCGCAATAGTTTACTTTACAAGCAATAGTTAACTTTTATCCGCATTTGTTAGCTTGGATATATTCAATACCATAATTCCCGCCGTAAGTACTTCGGTCGGTCGGTCGGTCAGTCACATTTTGCACACCGTTATTTGCGCACTTTTTTCTATTTTCGAGAGATGTCGTAAATTTCAGATAGGTATTAAAGATAGATTTGGTCCCGTCTGAATAGAACAGGCAAAGTGGTCAATAAGTGAGAAATAAGATAAAAGAAATAGATTTCACTAGTGAATAGTTTAAGGGTAGAATCTGTCCCTGGATTGAGAAGATACTCTAGTCCAGCCTATCTTTACGGCTGTAATTTGTTAACAGACAGTCCTACTCTCCATACATGGAATATATATGTTTAACCATTCACGCACGCACAAACACACACACAGTTATGTGACAACAAGACACACAAACGTGAAAATTTTGGTAAATGGAGATTGGGTATGGGCTTGGCTGACCAACACAATTAATAAAGTTTTGTTTAGTTTATTATCATTTAAACTCTCACAACATCAAACATGTAGAAATCAATAAAATCATAGGTTACAGAATTATGAAAATAACCCCATAAGTGTCCTACCCTCTTGTTGAGAAAAGATCCCGCAAGAAAGTTAATAACCCACCAAAAATTATAGAGTAACACTATGGTATAGAAATAGACAGTATAGCAAAGCACAGTTCCTAGTAAAGCTATCCCGTGAAATAACCGTTATTGCAAAGAAACTAAAGGATGGTACAGTTTCCGTAACTATAACATATTTCCTCTCACTCATTCATGCGTGGCCACATCAATCACACTTTACTTACTACTAAGCTAATAACCTCTTGAACTTAACATCCATGTGCAGTTAGCATAATCCAGTGTTGAGCTTCTCCGAAGTGAGCCCCAGTTCCTCTACGAATAAGTAATTTTCCTAATGGGGAACGCCTACTTTGGTGGTGCTTATTGGATATGATAATGTCACATCAGATAGTTCATGTAGCAAAATATAAACCGCGATCTAGTATTCACAGTAGACAGTACTTCCAATAGTTAAAGGAATCATCTGGTCGGTAAACTGTTAGTAAAAAATATAATAATGATGGTATATCTTATCGGCTTTTCTCTCCTGGGTTGAGTGCCGATTATGGACCTATATATATATATGGCCACAGCGGGCTGATACTATTGAATGCAAAAAATCTGGGTATTTTATATGTCCAGTTATACTTATTCTTATAGTTCATATGTTTGGACTCTTTCTCTAGATGAAGCAAGAGGTCCGAACAGGTCAACATCGAAGACCCGGTATTAAATAAGAATGTTACTGGTACTATTAGACCGCTAGCAGCTGGTTTGTGATCAGCACTAGATTTGGAAGAAAACAAAACATTTAACCACAATATCAATATTCTATCCTATCACGCGTAAGGTAAAGATCTCTTATCCTTGTCACGTGACCGATAATTTATTTTACCATTTCGTTCCATATGTTATTAACTCTTTTAATGTTCTGTTTTCCTAGACATTTGTATTCTTCTTTTCTATCTTTCATTTTTCACCTGTTCAAACCCCACCCGCGTTTGGTTACGTTCTGGCTTTCAGTAGAAATCCCCCACTGGTCAGAAACGGTCATCGTAGCGGCAATATTACAACACGCACCTGGTCCGTCCAGGGGAATTTCTCTGGTCGCTTTAAAACGTTTGATCACGAGCGGCTAGTACCCTTTGAGGCCTGGGTAACGAGTTTGATCAGTTTCAGGGGGAGATAACAATCGCGGTCAGTCTCCGGGTTTTGCCCCTTAAGAACGAAGAACCCTCATAATATTATGCATTTCTCTACCTGAGGAATTTTTCTTGCGGCTGTTGACTTCTGATGTCCCTAGAATAACCTTTGTCTTACTCTCTGGATTACGCATTACGCCGATACATCTGTAGAAATATGCAGGCCAGGTGTCCGGGGGGAGCGTCCTTTGTAATCTATAAGAGTAGACGGGTTTAAATAGACAAAGACATTCGTGAATATTCCTGGCCCGTAGATGACCATCATGAGATAAGGCAAACTTTAACACAGTACTAGAATGTGTTTGCCTATGTTCTAGTCATTTTCGGGGTGAGTTGACATATCTTATAATTATAATATGATATATTCATGTTAGTTTTATATATATCTGATAGGAAGTGACTTACTTCATTCTTGAGGACTTCTCCTAGTAATTTAGTTCAGTGATAAGATTACACTGCCTACGGCCTTAATTAAGTGGTGCTTAAACTGTTACGGTTTATCATGGGTTAAATGTTAAACTTACAATAACAGATATTAGGCGTAGAATCAGTCCATAGATGCTTATCATGGGTTAAGAATAGGCTAAATTAACTGTCATTTCTGTAAGATAATGTCAGGTGTGGATTGTTCACTTAAAAAACTGAATAGTGAGATGCAGGTAATAACTCTGGATTATAGGAGATAGTCACTTATTCCTTTTTGATATATATTTCTAGTGTCAAGGGAGGATCATTTTATGCTTATTTGTGTGGCTAGGCACTAGTCTATAACTTTCACTGAAAGCAGTCACCAGGCATAGATATAATTATATCTTATGATTTAGCCACAACTGTATTATTATAGCAAGAACATTGCCTTTTCTATGTACTCATTTTGTGGAATGCTAATATATTTCCCCAAGGGGACATACGATTTATTTGTGTAATGTCAAATGCTGTAATCTGTTTATGTAAATTCATTTAATATTGTAAGATGAATAAGCATATTCATTTAACTGTAACTACAGGTTAGGTTTCCTGTATGTTGAGATTGGGAGAAGAGGAGTAGGTTTTCGCTGTCAGAACATTTAATGACAGGTACATGGGTGTACAAAAGATATCGAGCCTATGCGGGCACATGCTGTAATTGATAGAATGGAAGGAGCGGAGCATGACTAGGTTATAAAACATTAGATTGATTTTGTCGGTTCTTGAAGTTAAGGGTGTCTTTTTTTGGGTCTCAGTTTCAGGGAGACCAAATCGCTAGAGCAGACTCCAGTCAGGCAAAGAAAGTCATATACTCTTCGATCTACAGGGTTTCTGTATACATCTAGCAACGAATCGTCAACCCCGTTCCTGAATCAAAACCCCTTTTTGTCAACGCCAAGTTAAGCTCACGCAGTGCAACGGAGCCAACGCTAAATCTGGAATCGCCAAATGCAGTAGTAGTTCTCTACTCGCCTATTGGATTACCAGCCAGAGCATTGCGGCTTCCAGAATATCCAAACCGCCCAGCATGCCTATAGCAGAATTCCATATCACCCGCCTTTTTGGGCCTAAACGGGGCACTCAGCAAACCACAGCCAAACCAGTTTAAACAGGATTTACAGCCAAGCAGAGCCTAGCGCCGGATAAGCGCGCCTGGGACTCTTTGTCCTCAAGTGACTTCTTCGGGTGTATTTTCTGGATACTTAAAACCTCGCACGTATGAGCAGCCATCTATGGACAGAGTTCCAGCCCCCCTCACGCAAGTAGCGGTCACCAACGTATAGCACCTACAAGGAAAGTTGGGTATTTCACTTCATTTATCTTGAAGGATATTTATCCGTAAGACACTTTTTGGATATAGCACCTTTGGTCCCACGAAAAAGCGGACAGGCTGTCGCTCAGTTCGTTTATTTAATCAGCAGGAGATAAACAACGTCTTTCAGTGTTCCCTCGCGCAATTAGGGGTCACCAACATTTAGCCCGACAAGGAAAGTTCGGTATTTCACTTCAGTCATCTTGAAGGATATTTATCGGTAAGACACTTTCTGGAGCTAGCGCCTTTGGTCCCCGAAAGCGGACCCTCTGTCGGACAGCTTAGTTATTTTCTCCGCGTTCTACAGGTTTTATGAGTGTTGGTGGTGTGTGTGTTTGTGGGTGTGTATTTGCATTATTGGTGGTTATTGATGATTATTTATGACTATTGATGAATATTTTGATTATTGATGTAATTTATGCTGTGTATGATGATATGCATTAATTCCATGCTTTTCTTCTTTAATAAAGTTTACACATTTATTAATGCGCTGTTCCCGACCCTTTTCATCCATAATTAAACTTGTTTAGCTCTTTACTATAATCTCTATGTTTGATAAGAGAAAAGAGTGAGAGCAGGAGATGCTTAGACAGTGAAAAGTGAGTTGAGGCTTGGAGAGAGAGATCATTTTAGTAAATCTTCTTCCAGGTTGTCTCAAGTCCATCTCCTATTTACACCTTTCTGTGTGTGTAATCTATAACTCTGCCAGTCCACTATCCCTTGTCGATTTCACTACTATTGTCCAACTCGACAAATACTCTACACTTTACTCAACCACGACAATCCTCTCCGTCATTTAATTAAATTAAAAGGCACACGTGTCCTAGTCTATCTTATCACGCTTCGCTCAACTGGGATGGATGGGGTTTAAGGTATGCGCCTTTCCCCTCCCACCCGATAATACACTCAGCGCACAATATCAGTGGTAATTTAATTATGACTACTTTACAACTATCGCTTGTCGTTACTAGCTATTTGTTTCGCCACATGATATTACACTAATCACTTATATAATTACACATCATCATAACCCTCCACTCCCAAAGGAGCATAGGCCTTCAACAAACACATGCCAAGTCCTCCTGTCACGTGCCATCATCTCAAGTTCTTTCCATGTTCTCCTCATCATTTTCACCTCTGTTTCCAACTCTCTTCTCCATGTGCTTCTTGGTCTACCTCTGCCTCTCTTGCCCTGGGGGTTCCAGAACAAGGACTGCCTTGTAATGCTATCAACAGGTTTCCTCAGTGTGTGTCCTATCCATCGCCATCGTCTTCTTCTCATCTCTTGTTCCTCTGGCACTTGTCCAGTTCTTGTCATCAGTTTCACGTTGGTAACCTTGTCATACCATTTTAATCCCTCTATTCTACGCAAGCACCCATTTATGAAAGTCTGTAGCTTTTTGGTTGTTGTCTTTGTTGTTCTCCATGTCTCTGACCCATACAGTAGGACTGACTTCACATTTGAGTTGAAGATTCTTATTTTCGTGTTGGATCCTATTTCTCTTGATCTCCATATATTTCCCAATGCAATGAAAGCTCCTCTTGCCTTTTGTATTCTTATTTTGATATCGCTGTCTGTCCCTCCAACTTTGTCTATATTACTGCCAAGATATGGGTACGATTCTACATCTTGTATTGGTGTTTCTTCAAGTTCAACCCTGTTATCATTACCTGCATTTATTCTCATTATTTTTGTCTTTTCCCTGTGTATTTTCAGACCCAATTGCTGTGACCTCTCATCGAGTGTTTTCAATTTGTCCTGCATCTGATTACGGTTATGGGACAGAAGAGCCAAGTCATCAGCAAAATCCAGATCATCCAACTGCTTAGTCAGAGTCCACTGGATTCCATTTCTGTTGTGTGTCGTCGATGATCTCATAACCCAATCTATTGCCAGCAAGAAAAGAAATGGAGACAAGAGGCATCCCTGTCGCACTCCTGTTCTTATCCCAAACGGTTCCGTAAGCTGTCCTTCATGAAGAACTCTGCATGGCATGTCTTCATATGTTTTCTTTATTAAATTAATGATCTTCAGGGGAACTCCATAATGCCTCATCAATTTCCAAAGTGATTCTCTGTCTACACTGTCAAACGCCTTTTCGTAGTCCACAAATCCGATGTATAGTGGTGAATTCCATTCCAGACTTTGTTCAACTATTATTCTCAAAGTGGCTATCTGGTCTGTACATGATCTGTTTTGTCGAAAACCTGCTTGTTCATCTCTCAGTTTCTTGTCTATGGACTCTTTTAATCTCTCAAGGATAATCCTGTTTAATACTTTTCCTGGCACTGATAGTAACATTATTCCTCTATAATGTGACAGGGGCGCTAGGGGTACCTAACACCCAAGACCCGTGCACCAAGAAAATTTATAAAGGATCGTTTGACAGGGGTTGCAATTATTGGTTGCTTGCAACCCTCTCAGCATCAGACTTAACAATTCAAGCAACCCAAAGCCTTATGCAGATCAACATTTAATTCTACCGAACAGAACCGAACACCAAACAAACAATCCAACAAACAATCAAACGAACACCCAGTCAGTGTTCATAGACTGTGTGCTCAAGGCATTTACAGCTTGGCTCTTGTGTGTCTTCTTAGTCTGTTCTCACTGGGCGGCTCTCTCAAACATAGACCGGTTTCGCCGCTTGCTACCCCTTTTTATAAGCCCTGGCCTAACCACTCAATTTACTGCACGCTACGCGTGTTAATCTGCGCCACACAGATAACACACGCGATTATTGCTCCAGAATGCATGAAAACACAGATTTACACAACTAGAGCAAAAACACAACTAATTCGTAGGCTTATTATGGCCTTGTAATAAATCTGCTTGAAGATAACGGGGTGAAAAGGCACTAAACCACATAGACAATATGACTGCCCAGATGGGGCCAGCGCCTAGAACGACAGACCTCAAGATGGCGCTGTCACATATTCCCCGCCTGATTTTGTTGTCGTCCCGACAACTGCACTAAATCAGGCGCTTCAGTCGTATTCTCCAAATCTGGAGGATCACCTTTTCCTTCACTTCGCCTCAGGTCATTGCTGGTTACTCTAATGCTCGGACTCGTTCTGTCCATTTGTTTGATGATATATGGACCCCCTGTCATTGTGGGAGCACGAACTACAACGTACTCGTCTTCTGACCACATATCACGAATCTCGGATCTCTCAGCGTCGTGCATTCTCTTCTTCACCAATTCTCCGACCTGTAGTGGAGTAGAACACGACAGCTTGTCACATCTCTCTTTCCGGACTGCTGCAAAACTCTGCAACGGTGGCTCTGCTCTTACGTGCGCCCCTCGTAGCCTGGAAACGTGTCCTTCAACGAGTTTTAGATGAGTCTCCTCCTCTAAATGCCGACCACTTTTCCTGGCGCCCTTGTGGTGACAGTTGCCACGGCCATCTCTTGGCTTGCACTGTGACGGCAATGTAGATGTGTTGGTACGCTTAGAGAGGGCGCTCTTTGATGGGCAAACCGATATCAAATGGTCCGGGGACCTACAATGGAAACATCTCTTAGGAAGCCTGCCCTGGTGACACTTGGCTGCCATGTGGTTCGAAAGGTCTCCACAGTTGAAGCATCTTATTTTCCTAGGCTTCCTTGGTGCCCTGGGTCGCCTCCTGCTACCCTTACATCCCTGGCCGCCTTTGACTTTCTTCCCTGCAATAAGCGCCTCACACTCCGGTCGACCACCAACCATCTTTATCGTTGAGCCATTCTGCTCCCCTTCTGTAACCTGACTCCCAGCCGCAGAGGGGTCTAGTTTAACGCTTTGTGGACATCGATTCTGTACGTGGCCTAGTTCTCTGCATTTAAAACAACGAACTGTCCTGGTACGTCTCCCCTGCTCCTGAGACATCGCATCAATTTTAGCCTCTAATTGAGCCACCTGTGCTCTCAGCCGCTCTACTTCTGCGTTTAATGCATGCGTATCTGACACAGTCTCTGTTCTTGCCACTTCAACACTGGCAACACCAGCCCCCGAAGCTGCTTCGACATTGGCAACACCAGCCCCAGAAGTGGGCTCAGTCTCCAAAAACCGTAGGGCATAGTCCCTCACCGACGTGAACGATGCTGTTGGCTCCTTGATGATCATTTCCTTTGCAAGCTTTCTTACTAGGTCATCTCTCAGACAAGCAGTAAACTGGTCACGAAGAAAGGATGGCGCCAAAGGAGTGACATTGTTCTGCTTTTGTGCCCTTACAACACTTTCAAACACCTCGTGAATGCGATGGGAGAATTCCCAAAGAGACTCCCTTGCACCTTGCCGGGTAGAGTAGAACGCGGCCATTACTTCTGGGATGCTCCGACGCTCCCCATACACCCTAAGAATGGAATGTAGCATTGCTTCTGGGTCACCGTCATCAGCCTGAATCCTCAGCTCCCTACGGACACTTGGGGTCACACTGTCAAGAATAACATCTGCCTGGTCCTCTTTACTCATCATCCCTACTCTCCAGGCAGCTCTCACCTCTCTGACATATTCCTCAGCCGTAGGACCCGTGCGCTCCCCAAAGCACCGTACCCTCTTGTGAGTAGGTACCACGATGTACTGCACTCGTTCTGGTTGACGATCCAGCCCTACCACAGGGTCATCCACCTCAGCCACATCTTCGTTATCAGTTCTACTAGCAGCGCGTGTGTTGCGTGCCGCCATCTTGTTGCTAGTAGAGTTGACTAGAAATCTTGACAAACTGGATGATCCCGTCCCTCGCCTTGCACTGAACTGGGTGTTCTACTGTTTCGGCTGTCGCTGCTCTGATTGCTGAAGAGTTGCTTCACTGCGTGCTGTCTGTCAATCCTGCCGACGACGCCACTTGTGACAGGGGCGCTAGGGGTACCTCACACCCAAGACCCGTGCACCAAGAAAATTTATAAAGGATCGTTTGACAGGGGTTGCAATTATTGGTTGCTTGCAACCCTCTCAGCAGCAGACTTAACAATTCAAGCAACCCAAAGCCTTATGCAGATCAACATTTAATTCTACCGAACAGAACCGAACACCAAACAAACAATCCAACAAACAATCAAACGAACACCCAGTCAGTGTTCATAGACTGTGTGCTCAAGGCATTTACAGCTTGGCTCTTGTGTGTCTTCTTAGTCTGTTCTCACTGGGCGGCTCTCTCAAACATAGACCGGTTTCGCCGCTTGCTACCCCTTTTTATAAGCCCTGGCCTAACCACTCAATTTACTGCGCGCTACGCGTGTTAATCTGCGCCACACAGATAACACACGCGATTATTGCTCCAGAATGCATGAAAACACAGATTTACACAACTAGAGCAAAAACACAACTAATTCGTAGGCTTATTATGGCCTTGTAATAAATCTGCTTGAAGATAACGGGGTGAAAAGGCACTAAACCACATAGACAATATAACTGCCCAGATGGGGCCAGCGCCTAGAACGACAGACCTCAAGATGGCGCTGTCACAATAATTTGTGCACTCTTGTAAATTTCCCTTCTTAGGCAACTTAACCAGATATCCTTCCTTCCATTCTGCTGGTATCTCTTCCTTTTCCCAGACTTTACCAAGTAATTTATATAACATCTCTGTAGCCGTGTTGATATCTGCTTTGATGGCCTCTGCTGGAATGCCATCAGGTCCAGATGCTTTTCCATCTCTTAGAAGCTTTATGGCTTTCTTTATTTCTTCCTTCGTTGGTCTTTCCCCGTTAATTTCTAGCTCTTCTTCTGCTGGCTGGATGTCCGGTGGGTTTTGTGGAGCTGGTCTATTGAGAAGGTCCCCAAAATATTCTGTCCACCTCTTCATTTGCTCTTGTATATTGCTGAGCAGTTTCCCATTCTTGTCTTTTATGAGGCAACTTGTTTGCTTGTATTTCCCTGTTAACTTCTTTGTGCTGCTATACAGTTCTCTCATATTTCCTTTGGCTGCAGCATCTTCTGCCTCTCTTGCCAACTCCTCAATATACTTCCTCTTGTCTCTTTTGATACTTCTTTTTACTTCTTTGTTTGCTTCTGTGTACACTTCTTGAGCCTTGGCTTTGGAACTTCTGGTTTTGCTTGTGTTTAACTCTGCTTTCTTGTTTTTTCTGTCTTTTATCTTATTGATGGTTTCTGGGAGCCGCGCTGGTGTAATGGCTTCGGCATTGTACTGGCGACCAGGTGTTCATGGTTCAAACCCGGGCGTCAGCGTTTGAAGAAATGTTTACGGCCGGAAATTTGACTGAATAGCCTGAACGACTCCTGTGATAAACCCTCTGTGGATGGGAAGGAGCGAAGCTCCTGACCGGGTTGGAAGGAAAGTCCTCAGGTTCCCCAGCCTCGCAATGACATGTCATTGGGCCGAAGGGCTGAAAGCCCAAGTGCCGCTGGTTAAGAAGAAAAAAAAAAAAATTGATGGTTTCTGTTGTTATCCATGCTTTTTGTTGTCTTTCCCTTTTCCCCAGTATTTCTTCACACGTCTCCTTCCATACAGTTTTGACCTGCTGCCAATAGTCTTCTGTATTCTCTACATCTTCCAGCTGTTGGAGCACTTGGAATTTGTTAGATACTGTGACCGCAAATGTGTCTCTTGTTTCTTGATTTCTTAGCTGTCCTACATTAAACTGTTGTCTATAATTTTGCATTGTTGCATATCTCTTGAGTTTCATTTTTACTTTGGCTATCAGAAGATGGTGATCTGATGCCACATCTGCTCCTCTATATACCTTTACATCCTGCAATGATGATCTAAACTTCTTGTTTATGCATATATGATCGATCTGATTTTCTGTTCTATGGTCTGGTGATATCCATGTTGCCTTGTGTATTCTCTTATGTGGAAACATGCTTCCTCCTATAGCCAGTTGATTTGAAGCACAGAAGTTTGCGAATAGTTCTCCATTTTCATTTATTACTCCTAGCCCATGTTTTCCCATGACTTCTTCAAATCCGGTGTTGACTGTACCTATCTTTGCATTCATGTCACCCATCAAAATTGTGATGTCTTTTTAATTACACATAATGGATAGAAATGAATTCCGTCAAGTATCAATCGCCTAGTGTATTATTTAGCCAATTAAAACATCTCTTTCTGAATGATAGCGGGTGATTAAATCTACCTTACAGCTGGAAAAATTAGCTATATGTTATTTAATATGTTAGTCTTAACACTTAGAAAAATCCCAGTGAATTATAATGATAACCTTTAACACATTAAATCACCTAAATGCTAATATATATTACCGCAATCAGAAATAGAACAATCTCCACGGAATGCTATCACACACTTTCACAATGGCTTTAGAATCACGAGCTAGATTTCCAAAATTTCCTGAGCGAACTGATAAACTGACTTTGGGAGGACGGAGTATTTATACAGAAATGCTGTTATTTCACTAACTGGTGTGATGAGTCGCGCCTTCGGCCATATCAGGAAAATCAACTCCTTCGACTCCCGAGATAAAGAATTTTGCTCACCAAAACTGACCAACAACACAGACAGTTTCCGTGCGAACGGGTTTTCTTTGATTTTCGTCCGCTGCCGTAGTTCAAAATACTTCCACGGTACGGTGATAATGTTATCGCCCTTTTTATTTTACTTAAGTCCCCTGAAACGTTGAACATCAAACAGTTACATCGGGAAATCTCTGCTCGCGTTTCCCCCTGATCAAAGAAGCCGCTTTTATCTATACGCGCACGCCTGTCTATTCAACAATTATGATTGCTAAATCAGCTCGCGTGATAATTGAGATAAGCGAATCATGGCTCTTGCTGACTGTTATCTAGCATGTCGAACATAGGTAAACGATTTGTCAGCGCAGGTAAACCGAAAACTAGGCGTGGCTTCAAAATATGCGTTGCAAAACGTAAATACTAATGAGGAAACAAGGTAGACGGATTTTTGAGGATCTATTTACGTTTCCACGTCACAAGAGAGTACATTAACTTTCAACCACAGCTAAGGGGGTGCAACTGTGGTTGAAAGTTAGACAATAATAGTATTGTTTCCCCTTATATGGACTCTCCCGAAAATAGAAAAAGTGCGCAAATGAAGGTGTGCATAAACAGTTTGATTATGGAAAGAAGCCAACAACACAATGATAAACAGTACATGAACTGGAGTTTTGTCAAAATTCAAACGTTGTTCTCAGAGGCAGTAAGTCGACCATGGCTTCTCAGAGGCAGTAAGTCGAGTAGGGCAAGATTTTAAAAGATGCACGAACAATTATGAGACATGTTGTCATAAAAGAAATGTTAGTTATTTAGTCAATTTACTGTCCATTAGATCATTATTGTCACGAAATGGATTTATGACAAGAGGCTGTCTACATATAGTGACAAGACACTAGTGAGAAGAAAGACTGAAAGGATAGATTCAGATGAAAAAAATGACAGTGCAATTCTGAAAGTTGAGACCATTGGCTCCGAGGTTGAGAACCGAAGTTGACTCTTCCTCGCCACTCCGGACGTCTTAATTGCTATGGCCTCAACCACCTCTAACTACCCTAAGGGGATAAGGTTCAATTAAGATTCACATACACCACGATACAGACAACAGATTGCTACTGTACGTAAATAAAATGACTGGTCCAGACTATAAATGTACAAGTTTTATTATACACACAAACAAGTACTTAAATACATGTCAAAAGGATAAAAAATGCAGTGTAAGCACACCTGGAAAACCAATTCAGGCAAAATTACAAATGATGTATAATCAAACCCAACCCTTCACCCACAAGTTTCACCAGTATGGAGAAAGAAGGTAAGATTAAATTGAATAAACCAAACTGCACTTGGTGGGGTCTCAGCTGTCGAGCCTCCACTCCAAACTAGCTGTTCTAAATTCTAATTTTAACTCTAAGTACACAGTCAGCTGGAACGACTACGAAATGTCTACACAATCTCTGCACAGACTTCGTTTCTACATAGCCTAACCTGAAATCTCCTGAACACTGCTACACAACTAACTCGTCTAAAACTTAAGCAGCTGACCTCTGCTATGCTTTTCATTAAACTTTGCGCTCAGTTCTGTCTATCTGCTATACTTGAAACAAAACGGTATCAGTTCTGCCTATCTGCGCTGACTTCTGTAGAGAGTATGTTCACCCTATCTCTCTCCACAATTTCTGAAATTGATGACTAAGGTTCAAAAGATTCACTAAGGTTCACTGGATTCTGGACTGGAACTAGATGGCTTCTCCTAACACCTCTGACGTTACCTGCCCGATTACCTCTCTGGGTGATGGGCCTTCGGTTTTATTATGGCCGGGACGAAGCGAAATAAATTACAACCACGCAGGCAACCTGCCGATTTGCGTGTGTAAGAAGATTGAGCATCAGAGCTCCGGATTTTTCCACCAAAATCCCTTTCACCTGCAGAATGTCTTCCCTGCCTTGGGAAAACGTATTTTTTTCTCTTCTTCCACCTCTGGCAATTAACGCCAAACTTTGCGTTTTTCTGCGAATGCCACACCTTTGCCGTGGGAGAAATTTTGTGGTTTCAAAATTCCGCTCTCTCCTTCCCACAAAGCCGGTACCTGCTGTTTAGACAAAAAAAATTGCAACAGCTGAACAACACATCAATAATCTATTTCTATATAACAAATAACTCCATTACTTTAACCTTTAATTCCCAAGTCTTCAACACGTAACTCCCCTGTCTATTCTAACTCCAGCAACTACACAACATTTATGCTAAAAATCTGCTTCTCACCACTCGACTCCCTTCTCTTCTCTCTACCCGAGTCCAAAATAAACGTTGGTTGACCCAGATCTTCTTTGTTCTGCATGAGTACCCCTGAACAACAACAGTTTTTTTCAATGAAGATCAATCTACCTGTCCAACTGAACTCTGGCCCACTCTACGCTGACGTTAAAGCAATGTTTACCACAAATAAAATAGGCCTGTCCAGGAATCATTAAATTTCCCGTACCGTAATATTAAATCACATTCAAAATGAAATAAAATATTATTCCCTTAACAGAAATAATTTCGTCTCCGTCTTCTGAATACTCAGAACCACAATACATAATATATAACGTATAACCCTGTTAGATGCTAGCATATACATACTGCCTAGAAGTTATACATAACCCCAGGTTATCAATTGAAAACCCCGTATTTACAAACACGTGTTTACAATTCTTACGACCACATTCTCCTCTCTCCCTCACCATCTAAACATCGTCTCGAATAAATATTCGATAACCAACGCACCCACGTGCTTACAAATTACACCTCTTTCACTCCCGTCCACAGATAGATGTGTAACTATATAAATAGCTAGCATCATTAAAACTCTCAATAAAATCACAAATACACACGCTCCCGCCATTCTGTAAATTAATATAATTCGCAGATGCGGGTTCTCTACAGACCTACTTTGGAAAAATCCAAAGCAAGCCCGTAACATCTCAATACCGCTATTCCTTCAATAAGGAATTATATGGACCTCTTAAGTTTCTCAAGTCTATCACTAAGATAGTATTTGATGGCTCTGGCGTTAAGAATTTAATTTAAACTTAACTTCCCAAGAAACTTAACTGATTCGTGCTAGGACTCAATTAAAATCGATAAAGTACCACGCTAAAACTATTGCTTACCAAACTCGAATGTCCCACTGAAAGGCAAATCGACTATTTGACTCTGGCACGCGGCTGGCAATTATCATTAGAGAGACCGAGCCATGAATTACGGGCCTTTTTATTATCATAGATTAGCACGCTGACCTCTTGACGTCATATGCGTGGCTTTGTTCTAAGCCCCAATGAACGCGCTGCCATTCAAAGCAGTTAAATCTCAGCCAACCAGAATTGTAAACAACTCTGGCTAATCCGGTTACTGCCAACACGTGTTACGTGCATGGGTAACCCCCATCCTCCGT
This sequence comes from Oreohelix idahoensis, assembly GCA_024509875.1. Taxonomy (NCBI): domain Eukaryota; kingdom Metazoa; phylum Mollusca; class Gastropoda; order Stylommatophora; family Oreohelicidae; genus Oreohelix; species Oreohelix idahoensis. The sequence continues at coordinate 271,094 of JAMPIV010009455.1, read as the reverse complement.
TTAAAAAAGAAACGAGATTAAAGTTCAGTCCTCTACTGTTAAATGAAGCAAAAATGGCCGAAAATAATTTAACTCCCGAAAATACGTCAATGGCCACGCAATATCTGTAAACAGACTAAAACTGGTGCAAATCTGATCTAGGCTCAATCGTCGCCCCTATAGAAAAATACTGCAACAATTTCCTACACACCAACTCTAATCACCACCTCTATTCATAAAGAAGAAATATAATGCAGATAAGATAAAACTCCATCGTGATCTCACTCTGAAAAATGTAAATAATAGAAGGAGAAGAAACATGGCGATGGATTACCTCTAATCCCTCCTAGAAAAAGTGAAAATAAATCGAGGAGAAAAGAAATGGGGACTTTTGAAAATCCAATCACATTAACTCCTCACAATTATCACTGCTCCACATGTCATTTAGGTAAGGTTACTCCATGTCTTCATATTTAATACATCCATATAATTTTCACTACAAATATCTAATGACGGCCGCCTGCAATGAAATGACCACAGAAACAACACACTATAATTAATAACACTGGCTAACACAAAAAAAAATTTGTTTTTCTTTCTCTAACATTTCTATGTTTTTCTGGTCAATTTTAATGCACTGTTTTTAAATCTGCAAACCGTTTTTCTCTATCAGGTCGGGATCTCTAGAAATACGCAATTGAAGTTTTTTAACAACGCATATAGTATTACAACATCATTCGTACAAGAAGTATAACAGTTATGTAGGCTTGAATTTCTTTGCAGTCGACTTTCGTCGGTGAATGGAATGTGGTACATCGCGATGAAGCATCCAACAATAATCGGCAAGCATGGTCACACTCCACCGTCCTTGATAACGTGACTCCTTTACGGCGATATCTTGATGGAATCGTTCTCCGTGTTCATCGCTGACTTCGCCAAGGTTGTCAGGGGAAAAGTCAAGATGCGAATCGAGCAAATGGATTTTGAGGGACATGTTACAGCCCATAATTCTGTATGCATCTATGCACTGCTTAACAGTATGCACATAGTCGACAGATTTGTGATTTCCCAGAAAGTTATCGACGATCGATTTGAATGCCATCCATGCGCGAAGTTCACTACCATGTAACAAGTTCTAAAATTGTTTGTCTGCAATAACGTTCCTAATCTGAGGTCCTTTATCTTTGCATCGCTAACCTGCGGAAACTTTTCTCGAAGATAAGTGAATTTTTTTTTATTTTTTTTTATTAATGTGTTTGCTACTTCATTTTGTAGCACGCCCCTTTCAACCATCTACCATGTACATGGATTTGTTGGTTATATCAGGACGTGTTTCTTTTATTGTAATATGTTTTTGTTTGTATTTGTTTTATATTATATTATCTCTAGTCGGTATTTTTCCTTTTGTAGTTATAGTTCAACATGGTTTTTAAAAAAAATTCCAATATATGCTATTTTCTAAGTTAGTATGTTTTTGATTTTTACTGGATGGTTTATTTGGTTAATCTGTATGTTTCTGGGGCGAGTCTTTCACCAGTTTGGACTACTGGTTCAATTCCTTATTTGATTTTTATATGTTAGCTTTAGTTTTTGTAATATAGTGTTTTATTAACTTTTGCATTTCTGAAGGGCTCTTTGTGCCTATGAGATTTTCTACACTCATTTCTACCTTGTGGTTACTACAGTATGTCTTAATGTTTTGCCTCTGTTGGTCATATTTTTTGCAGTCCACTAGAAAGTGCCTAATTGTGTTTGGTTCTTGACACTCTTCACATGTGGGTTCCTCTATCATGAAATATCCAGTTCCCAGCTTGAGTCTCAGCAATTTTTTATTAATTGGTATTTTTAGTTCATCTTTTATTTGACATTTTTTGCTTGGTTTTTTAAGGATTTTATATGAGTGTCTTGCTTTTTTACTTAGGTCCCATGCTGTTATCCATTCTTTAGTTATTTTTTGAGCAATTAAGCTCTTAATTTCAAACTTCCCTAAGCCTACTTCAATTTGGTTATGGCTAGTTCTCCCCCCTTTGGCTTCTTTGTCTGCTAGCTCATTTCCTGCTATCCCCACATGTGATGGTATCCATGTTAGTGTTGCACTGCATCCTATATTTTGTAGATATGTATTAACCTGTAGTATTTCCTCTATAATGTCTGGCCTGCTGCCTTCTGTTCTGTTTCTGATTGCTAGTACTGATGATAGGGAATCTGTGAGAATGGTTACTTTTTTTGGTGGATTTTCTGCAGCTATTTCTAAAGCTTTTAGGATTGCCACTAATTCTGCTGTAAAGATAGATGTATTACTTGTTACTTTGTATCTTTTATAAATTTTTAGTTTTGGTATTGCTATTCCTGCTCCTAATTGTCCTTCTTCATCTTTGGACCCATCTGTATATATAGTTAGGCTATTATTTGTGTACCGTTCTATGTACTCTAGTGTTTTACTTTTTGCTGAGATTATGTCGTTAGATTTATTTATGATCTTTGATAAGTGGGAGTCAGTTTCTGGCACTTTTAATTCCCATGGTGGGATCTTTGCTTTATACAGAGCACTACTGTTTATCGCATTAAACAGGTCTGGGTATTGATCCACTTCATCCATTGTTTTCCACCCTGACGGGTAAGATAAGTGAAAGCTTTGCTCGTTTTATCTAACGCTTTTACGAAATTCTTCATGAGCTCCAACTTTATATGTAACGGTGGTAAAATGATGCTGTCTTTGTTAACTAATGGCTCGCGTATTACATTTTTATGCCCGAGCTGCATACGATCCCTGATAGGTCACACCTTTCTTGCATAATGTTCCTGTCTGTTGCGGCTGTCCCATTCACATAGGAAGCAACAAAATTTAGTATACCCAGTCTGCATGCCCGTGAGAATTGCAATGACCTTTAGGTCTCCACAGATTCGCCATTGGTAGTCATTGTACTTTATTTTTGCCAAAAGTATAGCCATATTGTCATAAGTTTCTTTCATATGAACAGAGTAGGCGACTGGAATTGATGAAAATAAATTTCCGTTGTGCAATAACACGGCTTTTAGACTTGTCTTGGAAGAGTCGATGAAAAGTCGCCATTCGTTGACTATGTGCTCATGACCGAGGTGCACCATTAGACCGTTTACGTCTTTGCAATAGCAAATATCATCATCCATCTCAAAGTATTGAACAAGTTCTCTGTGTCTATGACGAAATTTAGGTATCGGAGTATTGGACGCTAAAAGATTCCATTCTTTGAGTCGCGAACCGAGTAATTCCGCTTGTCCTTTGGTAACAGCGAGATCACGTATTAGATCTGAAAGTTCTGAATGGTTAGTTAAGTGAACACCATCATTCACCGGTATATAATCCGAGTCAGAATTAGTTTCTAAAGCAGGTAAACTATCAGTTTCTGATGGTTCTTTCACGTCCAACGGATATTGTTCTGATGGAACTGGGATCGGACACGTGATTGGATCATGAGACACTGGTTTCGAAACCGATTCAATATTTGGATAAACCGCAGACTTTCTAGTTTTACAAGTGAAAAAATGGATATTTGTCAAGCAGAAGTAACAATCAGTAGCGTGATTTGTCGGTTCACGCTATATTACTGGCACTCCAAAAGGCATCGACTTATGCTTCGATGATTTTCGTAACCAACCTGCCAATGTACAAGTATTTGCACAAGTCGAACAAACTGCATTTGGCTTCCAAGATTTATTTGCATCATCAACTTTCGAATCGAAATAAAGTTCATATGCTTTCTTTAGTAATGGTGTTAAGTTTTTCTGGTGAAAACGATCATAAAATATCCGCACACGTAACAGAACAGATCAGCCGAATTTCTACAACTTCTAGAAGCCATATTTCGCTCAGAATTATTTCAAAATACAGTAACTATTTGAAAAATTGCGTAACATATGTCATGCATCTTTTAGCAGTATAAAAAGTAGAATTATTTTGCATTTTATTAATTTTTAATAAGTTATATAGTAAAAATGAAACAGAGCAGATAACGGTTTCCCAAAAATATATTTATTCACAAATATCTTAAGAACCCGATGTGATAGAGATAAACGGATTTCAAATTTGAAATCAGCGCAAAAAACTGACCTAAGAACACTTATTCTTATATAAGAAAGATAAATTTTGTTTGTCAGTGTAACCTGTCAATGTTGACGGGTTATTGCTAGTTATATATATAATTCTCTTAGGCGTCCTCTCCTGTCACAAACTTTTTCCCACCCACCAATGTTGTAGCCTGGAAATTTTATAAATGGCGTGCGCGGCCTCTGTGCTAAACTGCACGGCGTTCAATATAATCTTCTTTTCTGCACCAAAGTTGCAATTATATTTTAATAAAAAATAACTTAAAAACACATATTAAAGTGACACAAATCTACATATGTTTTAGTGTTATTATTTGTTTTTGGCCGTTTGATTGTTTCCTCTTGACAGTGAAGACGATAAATTACATCCCTTGAAAAAAGGCAACAATTTTTTTTCCAAAACTTTACAAACATTGTTAAAATAACTTCATTCAGAATCAACAAAATGAGTTGCCCAGTTTTCTAAATGTGCTGTAGATGCTGAAAGGTTAAGACGTTAGCTTTAATTCTCTCTCCGTCATTATTTTGACGGGTATATTTGCTATTTAATATTATAATTTCAGCTAAAATATCGGCAGCTTAACAAATAAATTTAAAAAAAAAAAGTAATAGGTTATCATAATCGCGACAACCTTTGATGAGATCAAAGAAATGGATGGAAAAAAGAAAGTCACATCCAACACAAAAACCAGAATCATTTCAAATGTAAATTCAGTGTATGATTCCGAACATAAAGAACAACAAAAAGAACCAAAAAGCTTCAGACTTTCACAAATGGGTAAAAAAGGTGGACTCATAACAGATACCAACCCCCTTTGAATGATAAAACATATTGCGATGACTGAAGCCTGAGATAGACTACCAATTTGAAGAGAGAAATCCATGTGGTTCTCTGAGAGCGAACAAAGAAGAAGCAAAAAACAATGCTAAATTGACGTTATTAACTTACACAAAGTGGTGTCTTTCTCGCAAAGATATTAGCATGTATTATTTGTAATTTTTACCTTTTTCGGTCATCCATACTTCTCACAAAATTAAAAATGCTTTTCCAGATGACTTGGCTCTTCTGTCCCATAACCATAATCAGATGCAAGAGGAAATGAAAATTCTCGATGAGAGGTCACAACAAGTGGGGCCTGAAAATACACAGGGTGTTATAGGGAAATTATATTATAGTTGTTTTTTGTAAAGGCTGATCATGCTATGAACACGAATGCAAATGGGCAGTTTCTCAGGAACAAACTTGATAGACAAAAAACATGAGCCGGCAAGTTGGCAGGTCCACAGCAGCCATGGTGACATATTTATTTTCAGCAAAATTGGCTTCATCAATCAACAATATGTGGCATAGAAGTATGTTTCAATAGTGTAGTTCTTCACAACAAACCGTCTTCAGTCCATACATCACAATTATAGGCATCATAATACGTGGTAGGGTAATAAAGATACAATTCTCTCCTCTCCTTCAATTCTGGCCGTTGTGTCTAGACGTTCGTGTAGATCACGAGAACCCAAGCAATGCGGCAGAAATAACTTAGATGCATTATTCGTAATAAAAATACTCCCTGGACATAGTAGTAACTTCTGGGCAAGTTAAGGTACCATCCGGCATAATACAAATACGTGGCGACCTCCAAGATTACAATGCCACACAATTATCAGGATCAAAGTCTCCGAAATCTTGGGAGCTTGAAAAAATGTGCGTCTTCTCCGGACGACTTAAAAATACGAAAGGCCAAGACGGCTGCCCGTCAGAATCCAAAACACGTGATATATTACGTCATTAGTGACCGGTGACGTAGCAAAATATGCGGCGTTCACTATAAGTGAAAAATCGTACATAAAAAATGACTTTCACTGCAGACAGCTATACCTCGTCAAATCAATGGATATATGCCTGCGTGTAGCAACATATTATAACATATTAATTCTGTCCTTAACACAGGGAAAAGACAAAGATTATGAGAATAAATGCAAGAAATGATAACACGGTTGAACTTGAAGAAACACCACTAAAAGATATAGAATTGTACACATATCTTGGAAGTAATATAGACAAAGTTGGAGGGACAGACAGTGATATCAAAAAAAGAATACAAAAAGCAAGCGGAGCTTTCATTGCATTGGGAAACATATGTAGATCAAGAGAAATCAAGTCCAACACGAAAATAAGAATCTTCAACTCAAATGTCAAGTCAGTCCTATTGTATGGCTCTGAGACATGGAGAACAACAAAAACAACAACCAAAAAACTACACATTTTATAAACGGGTCCTTGCGTAGAATAGAAGGACTGAAATGGTATGACAAAGTCACAAATGTGGAATTGATGACAAGAACCAGACAAGTGCCAGTGGAACAAGAGTTGAGAAGAAGACGCTGGCGATGAATAGGACACACATTGAGCAAACCTGTTAATAGCATTACAAGTCAGTCCTTGTTCTGGAATCCACAGGGAAAGAGAGGCAGAGGTAGACCAAAAAACACATGGAGAAGAGCGCTGGAAACAGAGGTGAAAATGATGAGGAAAACATGGAAAGAACTTGAGCGGATGGCACGGGACAGGAAGACTTGGCATGTGTTTGTTGAAGGCCTTGCTCCTTGGGGAGCTAAAGGGTATTGATTGATTGATTGATACTTCTCACTGTTAGTAACCGATGAACACAAACGCAGAATTGTTGGGTTTTGGGGTCGCCCACACATGACGTTACTCAAATTTTGTCTTTTATGTTACGTCACAAATCTCTTGCCCTCTCCTTTTCCCCCCATGTTTTTAAACTGAAAAAAAACCAAAATGTAATCAAGTTTAAATGAGTTAACTAATGCCGACAAAATAACTATCTTTTATGTACAGTCGTGTTTTATTAATCAAGCTCTTACATAGACTGCTCTGCTGATTTATGTTTTTTTTTCAAATTTATTACAAATGTCGCATTTTTGGATCAGTTAAATTTCAAACCAGACGGCGGAACAAGCAAAGACATCAACAACAGAATGAATAATGCGAGAACAGCCTTTGTTAGTCCAAACAACATCTGGAAGCCCTCTCAGTACAGCACAAATACCAAATTAAGATTATAAAAGAGCTGTGTACTTTCTGTGATTCTCTATGGTGTGGAATGCTGGAGAGTAACAGAGAAGGAAATGTTGAAATTGTGCTCTTTCCACTGCCAAAGAAAAATTCTCCGACGCTTTTGGCCTAATACCATCACCAATCAAGAGCTGCTTACTCAGAGTAACCAAGGGGACATGCACACCATCATAGCAGACAGACGCTGGAGTTGGGTTAGCTACGTCCTCAGAAGAGGCCCCGATGCCATCACAAGAACAGCTATGCTATGGACCCCAGAAGGAAAGCGAAAGAACTTGGCGGAGAACTGTGGAGGTCGAGATGCAAAGAATGAACTAGAGCTTGGCTCTGTAGGAAGGATGACCGCCGACCGAGCAAAGTAGAAGCCGTTTGTTGCAGCCCTGCAAGACGCCACTAGGCGTGATGGCCACTGATATTATATATATATATATATATATATATATATATATATATATATGTAGCGTAGTCCTGAATCAATATCTAAGGGCAATTAACGAGAGCCTACCTTGCCTACCTATATCAAAATATGTCAACAAATGTTTTCGACCAATCGCTGCACGAGCTGAAACCCGTAGCCAGAACCGTAGGCTGCAGGATAGCTGGATGGAATCTGTGCAAACGGTAACGTGTACTTGTGACTTCAGGCCAAAGGATAGGGTATGTCCCTCGGAACAGTGAGCACAGTTAAATAACAGGAATCTTAAAATTTCATTTGATATATGGATTTAAGTGGTAGAAGCATGGACACAGGAGTTATGAGTGATTACAGGCAGTAATAACTTAGAGCGAAGGCTGTTTTCCCTGGTTTCAACTGTGATTGCAAACGCTACAAGGGAGGCAGAAAAAGGTTAGCTTGTTTAAATGGTAGCGCCCAATTGGCCGGTTTAAACAAGACCTGGATGGAAGGAATCGGTTGGGAAACACCGGAAGAATAAATTATCGGAGTTTTGTAAGATCGACAGATCGGGCAGAAAGCGGTTGTTTTACTGAAATTTTGGTAAACATAAACTGACCCAGCCAGCCAATGGAATCGCTTGTCTTCCGTTTGCCCGCTACCTGTAATAAAAAGGGAAACAAATCTGGAATATTTCTCTTGAACCGCCAGAACCAAATTCGTCAGAGGACAGAATCAGATTCTACCCCAGCTCCTTCGCCATTTGCCAGTGAAGAAGACTGCATGGGTTTATTAAAAGCCTGTTGAATCTGAGATTGTGGGTCAGAGGTATCCTGTCACTCATCTTGTTAGCAGAGAAGAACATTGGTGTTGTACCTGTAGTGAAATTGACAGAGATACAACGGTAAAATACCTCCAAGGATAACATATAAGGATAAAAAACATAATGCGTAGGCTGCTGATGTACATGATCGCCTAGACCGCGGGTCATCACCCTCCATAAAAATTGACTTGCTAGACAGGAGGGGAACGGAGGATCAAAAAGGAAAAATATGACTGGAAAGATTGCGTGAGACTAGAAAGGCTAAGGAGACGCAATTGGGATGGGGGGGGGGGAACGGAGAAAAGTCACGTTTCCCAAGTTGACATAAAAAGTAAGCAACTCGACAGAAGGGACCATAGATATGTTACGCCACAGTCATTTATTGGACGCTTTTGCAATACCAAGCCCTTGATTTGAATTCAGCGGCTAAAAACGCAGATGTTAGGAATATTACAAAAATTAAAAAGTACTTTTTTCTTAATATTAATGTTAGGAATATAAAAATTAGCTGGCCGGATGGCCTATTCTGAGCAGTGAACTAATATGTTCTTAATTTTACAGACGGATAGATAATATTGAAGATAATGACAAAAGACAGTGTTGTTCACATCATCGACAGACTGTATTGAATCTAAAAGTGTCGCTATTGCACAAAAAAACACGACCTCGAGACGCAGGTGTTCAAATCTACTTGGTATGGAGGAGAGGGGATATTGTGGTGGCTGTGTCTAAAAATAACTTTTAACGACAAAATTTTGGAGGGGAGAGAAAGGTTGGTTCAAAAATCAAGTACATTTTGTAGAAACACAAGTAGAGACGGACAGACTAACAGATAAACATCCATACTTGACTGAAGCATGACTGAAATGACTTTAGTGTAGGAAATTTGAAATTCAAATAAACCTAGGCAGTGATTGGCCACAGACAAGCATATTGTCGGCGCTTAGACGCGGATTTAGGGTCATTTCTCAATAGTTGTTCAGTGATAGACACAGATTTTAAAGTGTGGTGATTTCCATATGAAAGAAAGTGTAAGAAGTTTAGGGACGCCATACTATAGCCAGCAGCTCAGCTGAGTTTTGCTAGCAATTCTGTGTTATTTATTCATAATCTGGTAAGATTGAAATTATTTCCTTATATATTTTGAATATTGTTTCATGTTCGAGTGATTTGATACTGCCATATCGAAATCTAGCCTTACAAACAAGTAGGGATTTGCTCTAGACCCCCGCCCAAGTCAGGGTCTAGGGACCAACAATGTACATAAACTCCAGCAAGGGTTAGGCAAGACAGATCAAGTGTTGAGAATAATGAAACATATTACCTATCCTCTTTTAGGGCAGACAACTAATAAATAATTTTCAGAATCTATAGTCTGGGAGGATCTATCTGATGTAAACCCACCATGGTAAATGTGCTGTTTGGTCAGAGAGATCTGACCTGTCTGTATGATGTGGTTGTTGTGTCAGTGTTGTGTCCAGACGTGGGTAGAGAATAGATTTTGACACATGGCCCATACTTTGATTGCAGAGCTGTGAGTTTCTGTTGTCAACAAAGCAGTGACTATTCAGTTGGTGACTTTACTCGAGTGTATCTGTGCAGTACTTGTGACAGAGACCACCATTATTGCCCGCCAGCACGGAGAGGTGGGACCATCAGATTTCAGCACCAGAGCTACAACTAAAAGATGAGTGAGCCTCTGGTCTGCTGGACATTCACCAACGCTGTGTAGTTACTAATACCCTCATAAAAATTCCCACCATTTTCTGGACACTGTGTAGTCAATATAGACAGGTGTGATGAGGCCACCCCAACAGCACAAACATTAACTATCCTCCCAAGTAGATGACTACTAGAACATTTTAATAAAACTAACTAGGATAGTACATATATATGTACACTATTGCATTTATGATATAATATTCCATGCATTTCTTTCATAATCTCTAAATCCTTTTAAGTTCTGGTCAACCTAAAAAATTGATCCAGAACAAAATAAATGTAATATAATTCTATCAAAAAATTTTACACACGTGAGTTAGTTCAGTGTATTTTAACATTTATTAATATTATTAGTCTTGTTAAATATCTGTGGGTATATCTATAACCTATTACACCACACTACATATCATAACCCTAGACACTTTACGTAGCCACATTCATTAAAAAAAATTAAGTGTGAGGTCGTCGTGGTAGCAAGAAAGGCCTTCTGACAATTCACAACTACATTTTATCTCAGGAGCCTTCACATCTGGCCTCATACAATTACATTTAGTAATATCACCATCATACAATACCATCAACACCACTACAGTACCTAGCGGTGTATGATTTGAACAAGCACCCTGTACCTACATCAGTTGGAAGAGTGGGGACCCTCAGTGTTGGGCTTCTCCATCCTATATTCAGTCTTCCAAATAAAAGGCGGAAGCGAAGAAGTTAAGTCAAATTAGACAAGACTGACTCGCAGAGCATTGGCGTACCACACCCGGTCATAGTAGCAGTGATGAAAACAGTGATGAGTAAATTAGTCTGGAAGCTACATAACATAGAAATAGTTTGAACTCAAGTGATATCAGTAACAGTGAAGTCATTGTGACAGTTGTCAATATCTACTCCCCTAATGATGAAGATAAATTCAAGTACCAACATTAACATTGGTTCCAGAGGATTAGGTGAACTAAGACTATTTTCATAACAAGGGAGCCTTAACAACTAGGAAAAGACTTTATTTTTAGTGATTGACTTTATTTGGTGTAGATACATGCAACATCATCAGTGTGTTTTATTTTTAGGGTTTGTGTTTACACAAACAAAACTAAACAGATGACTGTACATAAATAAAATTAAGAAATTGTAGTGCACTGTTTTTATTACTTTATGTCAGCTTTGAATTACTTTGAATTTAATTAAATCTCCTAGATACTATAACAGCCCATAGGTATAATTCTGAGAGGGGCACCATAGAATTCTGGTACTGAATATTACTATCTCGGCCAGAAATTCTTTACAGCCTGACTTTATACCTATGAACTCTATACACCATTGCTCTTTTCTGAGAATGGGGTATTTCTTTTAAGACCAGACTCTTCTCTGGCAACTATCCTAGTATCACCTGATACACCTGGTTGTCTTATTCTTCATAAATTAAGGAACCTCTCGCGACAATATATATATATATATATATATATATATATATATATATATATATATATATATATATATATATATATATATATATACATACATATATATATATATATATATATATATATATATATATTATATATATATATATATATATATACGTATATATACAAGTATATTGAATAAATAAGCTTTAGTAAGCCATCACTATTAATGTCATTCAACTCCTACCTTGAGCGTATTAATAATTATCAAAACTTCAATAGGTATCTCACGTACAGATATTGCAAATGGATACTCATTCCATAACTAGTAATAAAATGACTTGAAAGTCAGAACACCTCCTGTTCGCTAAACAGCGAAAAACACTGCCTGATTCTCTGTTCCTTCAGCTTCGTCAAAATTACACGATCGCTGTGAACAGTCATTACCGCTCGTGTTCGAACCAGTATGTCGTGATAGTTTCTGAACTCTTGTATGAACCCTGCTCGTTTGTGACAAAATATCAATTACAATTGCATGTGAACACATACTCACAGCTGAGAGGGTGTTCTGCGGTGCAAAAACTCCGATGCAAAAAAAACCAAAATAATAATAATAATAAAATATCCAAGTTACTTCACACCGCTGAACAGTCCTCAATAATTCCTTCAAAGTCAAGTTGCTCCTAATCAATCCCATCCACACTTTAATCATTCTCTGCGTTTGCCGGAATGACCAGTATTTCGCGCTGCCTACGACATGTACAGTGCTCCGCAACATATTTTTTAATTCGTGGCACACTTCAGCACCTTTTAAATTGAATGGCACACTAAAATATTTAACTAGGTGGGAGACCCCCTAGCAGGGTAGAAGACCATCCTTCTGTTGGCATTGAACACACGCCAGTTAGTGTGTCTGGTGTGACCTCCACCAGCTGTGCAACCTGAGTTGATGAAGTCCTCTGGGGTTGCAAGAAAGCCCAAAACCTCATCCCAAAATGCTGCAAGGGTAAAAGAGTGAATATTCGAATCCGTGGGGGTCGAAAGAAAAAATAAGAGAAAGAGACAAAGTAGGTGGGGGATAGTAAATATTTAAAACTTTGCTGCTATCTTAGTACAACGCTCCATACTTTTTGTGATGCATTGGTGGATGATCATAACTCGACGTATAATTTGTAAAGTTCGCGCGATAGATTCTTTCGTAATATTTCACCATAATAAATAATTTTGCATAGCATCAGATGGTGAATTCTATCTAGTGTCACAAGTACACCAGGCAGGCCCCTGTGGCACACCAGACAGGTTACGGAGCACTGACATACGTGCAGCTACTCACGTTGGACTGATGCGCTTCAATGCAACCGCTTTTGTTTGTATGTGTATGTCTCTGTATGCAGAGCAGAGTGACTGCGTAGCAATACCTGAGATCTAATGTACACGTTGCATATCTTGCTAATTTTCTCATTAAGCACGGATTGAAGTGAAGGCAATGAAGATCGCATTGAATCGTTCTAAATGCGTGTGCAGACCGAGTTAGAATGACTTTCGAAACTGTAAGCGGCAAATAATTCTGGAAATTGTGCAAGGCTTTATCTGTTGCACGGATCTTTAAGCCCTTCGAATGTTCGAACAAATAGTAAAGAAGGAGAAAGAAATCTTGTATAATGGTGAAATATGAGCTACGTGCTTTTGATCAGCACTTCTTGTCACCGCCCTTCGCAATCTGAATGAAGTATTGGCTTGATCGCACATGAGTGTTCACCAATTCTGACCTCATCCGATGAACTCTGAATTAAATGGATCCATGTTGTCACGGTTTTCGTCTCCCCTGCTCCACGGTAGTGGTCCAACAATGGCCAGACTTAGAGTATAGTGATGAGGGTATTCATATGTATCAACCTAGAGTATAGTGATGAGGGTATTCATATGTATCAACCTAGAGTATAGTGACGAGGGTATTCATATGTATCAACTTTTGCTCAGGATTGCTCCTGACAGAGATATAAATAAAAGAATGATGATGCTTCTATTTCAGGGGCCATTAAGGAATGTAAAGAAATCAAGTATGACAACTGAGATTATCTAAGCTGCCATGAACATTTTATCTCCCCGTCCCTTCTGTGAAGTAAATTTTGTTCGTTTTTTTGTGTGTGTGTTTTTTTTTTTTTTTTTTTGGTGAGCCCAGTCGTATGGTGTATATTGGGTCTACAACAATAGTTACCACCGGAAATGGTCTATGACATATTATGAAGAAGGTCTCCAGAAATTGGCTCGTTAAGAAAGAATAGAGACCTATTCGAGATAAGGACAAGAAGAAGCGAATGTGAATGCTTTCCGCTGGACAGTGTTTTCTAGTAAATTATGGAAAGAGTTCTGTTTCCCCACGACTTTAGCTTCTGCCCTTAGATCCCGCAAAAGACAGAGCCCTCAACCTCATCTGAATGTAGAAATTTACCTATATCAAAATATTTAACACCGACAGCATGAGTGATACATTAACGAACTGGATAATGATCAAACAATTATTGGGTTTATTAATTAAATATCTACACATGTAGGGTTAGTAATGGTTAGAACGTGAGGATGGTGAAAGACGATTCACACAAGAACACACACATATGAGATATAAATGTGGAAGTTAGTTAAATAGAAGAATGCACCTATGTGAAGCGAAATGATGTGATATGATACTTGTTACCAAAATGATTAGTAATCTGCACAGTCCATGTGTCTCTAAATGCTTTGCCCGGGTAGGATGATTCACATGTATGCATATAATGTCCCTTTTCCTGCTGTCCGTCAGCCGTTTGTTTTCTCAGATTTTTTACTCTCCCTGAGCGTATATCATATCACTCAGGTCATGTGATGAAAAATCACCAGTATGTCAGTTAATTTAAGGAAACATAAGGAAACTGGTCAGTTGCAGCGGCATGTGCCTGAAGAAACAAATTATGTTTACATACATTCACAAAATGATAATATACAACTATGCACAGGTTGATGTAATCATCACTCACTCCCTACTCCATTCGGAGTCTGGCTACCTCTGTTTTTGGTTCTTCCGTGAGAACTAGCATGAAGCGATCACCAGCTGTTGCTGTGGTGGTTCATAAATGTACCCTTTTCACATGCTGAGGTTGCCAGCCTAGTATGAATCTTTAGCACCACTAGCAAGTATGATCATGTCAAATTCACAGCATTAAAAATATGTTACACTCACCTCAATAATTGAGAAATCTTAGACTTCATGCCCAGTAGAATTGTCTTGGCAACTTAACACAGATGCCTCGAACACACGTCTGGGGTATAATTTCTATTTCTGTGACTTGTGAGTGCTCCTGTAGAATTCCGGGTTCCGTATTAATATTGGCGAGTTTTCTACTAATGTTCATAGATGCTCTAAATACTTCTTGTCCGGTCCTATAAATTCAGAATCTAACTCTATTCTTTTCTGTGGCAAGGTCCGAGCTGTCTACGTTCACGTTTTCAGGAATGTAGTGCCGTATGTCAAACGTTTTCTACGTTATATCGTAGATTACTGGTCCACGCTTGCACCTGGCGTTTTCGATAAAACTCTTAATCAGCGTGATTGTTTATTGCCGCCTCAAATGCCAGCCAATACATTCAAAGTACATGTTATCAAAACTTTTCCTCATGTAGTATTCTCCATGGCTCATGCGTTTGAAAAATTCAAACAATCATCTTCCGTATATGGAGTTGCTACATCCGATAATTCTTGGTAATGTTTACATTACATCTTCTTACATTTTTCCTGATCGCTCTTCCAAATGTCTCCCAAGATTGCGTTTATCTATAATCACCTATCCCAAACAGTCGAGTCTGAAGAGATTATGCAATCTTAAGCAAACACTTCATGCTCGCATCTAACTGGAACCAGTGTGGTATTAACACGTTTTAGTGATTCAATTAATCTCTCAGGAATAGGCAAAACGTTCGTCTGGCCCTGTCGAAGCGTCAAACGTGAACAATGACAGTAGGCAAAATGAATGTGCTCTGGTAAAGTGGGATGATATAAATATTTATAGGGACTTAGTGTACTGACTGAGATCAGCTGTGAAGGTATCTGTATCTAATATGTGTAGTGTTTTACAGATAACCTTACTTACTGCCACATATTTATATCTCAGTCAGAATTATTCTGGAATATTGTGTTGGCAACGTTATATGTCTAGGGTTATGCAAATGATGAAGTGTAAGTCACCACAACAACAAACAGATAAACAATTTAATTATTCCACCACACTTGACAACACTGTGACACTCACAAACAGTCAACACTCTAGAAGACTATCTTAAAAGATTCAATGATAAATTTCAGATATATACAGATGTATTGATTTTTTCTACAATAGTGATCCTGATTCAACTACACAGTGAACCAGGCAATATTATAACATGTAATTACAAATATTATGTACACAGATATAAATGTGGTCTTTGCATTGACATACAATATTAGTAATCTATGTGTGTGAGTTGTGATGTGGTAATATGAGGTAATACTGGTTTTGTTCTTCAAGATAGATTCTTATTAGACATCATGACTGCATGTGTTTGTTTCTGTTGGAACTAGTATTGGAGATGTTCTCAGTTCCTGTCATTAAAACAATTAATTACCCCTCTTTAATTAATACAATTCATTTTAAGAGGAGGGGGTACAAATTGTTGAGCTCTGTTGGCCACGAAGGGCTTAACTTTCGTGATGGCGGCAGGCAAAGACTCCTCTGCTAGACTTCTTCACTGGTTCTGAAGACACCTCACTGGTTCTGAAGACACCTCACTGGTTACCACAGGGACCAAAGAGTATGTTGTAGCCTCTGGATTCAGCAAATGCTCAGACCAGGTGCGGCTTCAATAACTAGGACCACAGTCCCTGAAACAAGAAGGATGTACCTCCTACTTCAGAACCAATTTATACTATCTGGCTAGACTGAGCACAATACATCACAAACACAGAGTTCAGAGCTTTAGTTTAACTGCTATCTTCTTCTGAAGCAGTTTACTCCAGTATTAACCTCCCTAATGGTTACTACGCCTCTGCACTTTCAGCTATAAGTCCTTCCATGTCATAAGGTAGGTGTCAGTGTACTATGTGGTAATTCCATGTAGTTTGACTTTTCTCCGACACCTTCTGTTCAGGTTGGAGCTATATATATATATATATATATATATATATATATATATATATATATATATATATATATATATATATATATATATATATATATATATATATATATATATATATATATAGGCCTTGTCTCATGTTCGCTACTGAACTGCACATATATACAGACATAAATTATCAATGTACATTCAATTTTCATTAACAAGAGATCAAATATTTCAACCTACCACAATTCAAGGAAATAAACACAGATACGTTGACTAGCAATGAATGTAGGCACAAATACTGGCACAAATTCCCATCTGCTTATGTTCCAGGCTTTTATTTAGCAAAAATATGAGCTGGCTTCAACGCACTGTTGCTTTATCAAGCTTATTTGAACTAGTGGTCTCGAACTAACGCTATCAATTAACTATATTAACAGACCTAACCAATCAGGCCATTTCTACCCCATCGTTTGAAAAAAAGTACTCTTACTTCCGTCTCCCTTGACAACAAAAGATAGCATTTATAGTCCGACTAATCGTGTTTAGCCTTACATATCATTCCCTCCAATCAATTCAAATGTAACTTGTGGCCTATTTCCGTACAATGGTGGTCTAAAATTCTGCCACTGAGCGACTCCGAGTTTTTAGGTTGTCTGACACCCTCATTATTTTCTTTTGCCTATAATTTATTAATTCCTGGACTATTTGCGTAACACTTAACATATTCTGTGTCAGCAAGCCCTAAGGAATCCAAATATCTCAATCTAAGGGAGCTAGGTGGCTGCGTTCAAAATGTGCATTTTCTACCACCTCCTGTTCACTTCAATCCCCATGTGGTGTCTGGGTACTGTCATGTTTTCAAACGTAAATCCATCTAATGTCATCTTTCCTAATAAGCGTTTTTCAGGTTTTTTAAAACCTAACTCTGGGAAGGGTAGTGTTTTTATCACTGTCCGTCTGAAATAAAGTTAGTGCATGTGGCCTTACACGCGTGTTAGGGGTGGCATTAATATAGCGAGACGCGTGTTTAGTGTTGCTTGCGTTGCTGCCTTCAGCCCTCCCTTCTTTCCATCTTAGTCCATCTGTTCGTTCGTTTTGGTAACGTAGTATAATTAATGTTAGGATTAATTTAGGTCATTAATCACTTGCGTATCTCAAGGTTTTTCTTAGAACTGCAGTACACGTTTTATTGGGTTGTGGAAACGCATGTATTTATGCAGTGGCTTATATTTAACGTGGAAACGTTACAATTTGCAGACGAAGCATAAAACAAAGGGGATTTCGAGTACTGTCATTGTGACAGCACTGTTCTTTACCATTCTTCTTCCTTTTATAGAATTTATTTGTTAGGCTTTACATTTACTTTTTAATTTATATATGTGGATTAGAATTTCTCACGACAAATCCTCCCCTCTTAAAACAGACGTTATATGTCAGTCTATAATTCTATATACACATAGAGAAATTTATTATTATTTCTGGGGCTTACGGTGATTCTCATCACACGGATGGCGGCTTAAAAAATCCGCTCCCAGATTTGTTTTTCCCCTTATATACTCTATGCTAAACTCAAATGGCTGTAGCAATAATGACCAACGGAGTAATCTAGTGTTCTCATGCCTAGCTTGTGCTAGAAACGACAAGGGTTTGTGATCCGTTTGCAACTTAAATGCCTTCCCATACAGATAAATATTGAATTTCTTTATCGCCCATATTACTGCAAGACATTCTTTTTCGCTAGTTGAGTAGTTGGTTTCAGCTTTATTCAACTTTCTGCTAGCATATGCCACTGGGCTTAATTCCCCATCCAATGCATCTGATTTCTGAAGCAGAGTTGCACCTAACCCAATATTACTGGCATCAGTCCTTACTACAAATTCCTGACTTAAGTCAGGTAGTTTCAAATAGGCTTACTTGTGAGCTTTTCCTTCAATTCTTGGTAAGCCATTTCACATTGTGGTGTCCATGTAATTCGATCTGGGTGTCCTTTACGTGTCAAATCCGTTAACGGTGCACATATGGAATTAAAGTTTTTGATATACTTTTGGTAGAAACCACATAATGAGACAAAGGATCTCACGTCTTTCTTGGTTTGTGGTCTCGGGGCTTTCTTTAGTTTTTCTAAATTTTTTGGGTCAGGGGTCATGTTTCCCTGATAAACTGTGTGTCCCAAAAATTCCAATTCTTTACATCCAACGCAACATTTGGTTGGTCGGGCTGTTAAATTCGCTTCCCTAAGTCGATTAAACAGCATGTTCAGAGAGTCAATGTGTTCCTCAAAGGTTTCTGTTGCTATAAGGATATCATCCATGAAATTTGTAATGCATGGGTTATTCAGAGGGTCCAATAATTTTCTCATCATTCTAGAGAAGACACTAGGTGCATTCTTCAATCCAAATGGCAATCTGTTAAACTCATAGTGTCCTTCTGATGTACTAAAAGCTAGATATGGTCTAACCTCAGGCTTTACTGGAATTTGATAGTATCCTTTACTCAAATCCACTTTTGAGAAATACTTAGCTTTATTTAGTCTGGCAAACAACTGATTTGTATCCGGCAATGGATCCACTTGTCCTTCTGTAATAGCATTCAGTCTTCTGTAATCTATACAGAGTCTATGTTCTCCAGAGGGTTTCCTTAAAAGTACAACACGGAACTATACGAAGATTCACTGTGTGAAATAATTCCTTCCTTCAACAAATAGTCTATCTCTTCCTTCAAAGCTTTTTCCTTAGCAAAAGGAATCGAATAAGGCTTCATACAGACAGGTGTGGGGTCTATCAGTTTCATATCATATTCCAATAAGTTTGTATGCCCCGGTCGATCTGTTAACACCTCTGTATGATTATCTAGAACCTGTTGCACTCTCTCCTTCTGATTTTTCGTTAAATGCGTACTGATTTTCACCTGTGCCGCTGTCTCACAGGGGTGTAATGGATATTCAAATGATGAAAGTGGTTCCTTCTTCATCTCCATTGCAATGGACAAGGTTAGCAAGTGTGTCTCTTCCTGATGTTCTCTTTCCAAATATTTCTTCAGGAGATTCACATGATAGATTTTTTCTTTCCCCTTCTTATCTATCTTATAATTGGTTCTAGACACCTTCTCTAGAACTGTATATGGACCTTGCCATCCAATTTGTAACTTATTCTGATTTCCGGGCAAAAGAAGCAGTACCTTCTCTCCCACAGCCAAATCTCTGTCTTTTGCCTTCCTGTTATAATAAGCAGCATGTTTCTTCCTGGCTTGTTTCAAATTTTCATTGGCAAGTTTCCAGCCAGTTTTTAAACGAGTGGTCAGCTCATTTACATATTGGTATGAGGATGTAATATTTTCCTCTGCTTTTTCATCCGTCCACGTTCTTAACAGTGCTTCAAGTGGACCTTTTATTGGCCTTCCAAACAATAATGTTGCCGGGGCCATACCGGTTGAACTATGGGGTACCTCCCGATAAGCAAAGAGGGCGGCGTGAAGGTACTGATCCCATGTATCTGGTTTTTCGTGTGCCAACTTTCTCAGGATTGACATCAAGGTGCCATTAAATCTTTCCACTTGGCCGTTCCCTTGGGGATGATACACACTACAATGGTAGTGTTTGGCCTGGAAGATCCTGAAAACTTCTTCAGTTAGTTTCCCCTTGAACTGAGAGCCATTATCAGTCAAGATTTGATTGGGAAAACCTAACCTTGTGAAAATTGTGAGTAATGCCTCTGCCACATGTTTAGAATCAATCGATGACAGGGCTACCGCCTCTCCCCACATAGAACAAGTGTCCACCAGAGTCAGAATGTAGCTGTTCCTTCTCTTAGTTCGAGTGAGAGGTCCCACAAGATCCACGGCAACTCTCTCAAAGGGTGTTCCCACTATGGGCATTTCTCCCAGAGTTGCTGGTGCAGTCCAATGCTTAGGTGCTACTCGTTGGCACTCTGGACAGGATTTTACATATCGTTTGATATCTTCAGTTATTCCTGGCCAGAAATAGTGACAAGCTATTCGCTGTCCTGTTGCGCTGATCCCCATATGACCACTGAAGGGAATCGCGTGCCCTAGTTCCAACACTTTAGTCCTATATGAAGTGGGAAGGACCAGCTGTCCGTGACCATTGGATTCAGATCCAGCCTTCCTATAAATCAGCTTGTTCTTCATATAAAATTCTCCCTTGCCTGGAGGTGTATGTGATTTGGGCAACTTCTTGAAACACGGCTTGAGTGTTTTGTCCTCCGCCTGTGCCTTTCTCATCTCATCTGGATGAGTATTTATTGGATTATCCTCCTCCTTTTTAGACTGTGATCTGGTCTGCACTGTTGCCAATATCACAGGTCTCTTGGGATTCCCAAGAAGACATATCTACACCCCAATATCAGAGGGTAGATTGGCTCATTTATCACTGCTGCTTTTATGATTCCTTCCACATATCGCGTTTTCACCTTTATCCGGGCGACGGGAAGTGTCATGGTAGCTACATCCTTGGTTGCAGTTTGAATCTCCACTGTTTCTGTGGTGTATTGATCCGCCTGCACCAGGTGAGAACTCACAACGGAATCGTAATCTAAACCGGTATCATATAAACATCTTATAGTGACACCATTACAAATGACATCTTCATACACTGGGGGATGGTATGGTTCCTGTAGTTCTGCAGGTTTGACCTTTTTTTCCTTTTTCCCAGATGTCATAGCAGCACAATGAGGAGGTTTCCTTCTACAATGGTCAGTGTCATGATTGTTCATCTTACAATTTTTACACCACCTTTTCCCTTGGTTGAAAGATTTTCTTTCATCATATTTCCTTTCATCGAATTGTGGGTTTTTATTTTTATTGTCATACCGTGGCCTATCAAATTGGTGCTTACCTTTGTTATGATCCCTAGGATCAAATTTATTAAAGTTCTGTGGTGCCCTAAAATTTTCCACCTGTTTCTTTTTATTACCTGATACTTCTGCTTGAGCCGCCTGATACCTTTCTGCAACATTTAGCAACTCACCCAGTCTCTCTGCACCTTGTTCCATGAGAAACTTTCTCAGGTCTGGAGCCATGGACTCTCTTAATTGTTCTATAAGGACCATTTCCTTAAGATCTTGGGTTTTCCCCAGAGAAGTCCATTTCTCCAAGTATGTCTCTATCCGTGCAGAGAACTGGTGATAGGTTTCACCTGACAGTAGTTTAGCATTCCTAAATTTTTTTCTGTAAAATTCTGCGTTCTTTTCATATCTTAACAAAAGAGCCTGCTTTAGCATGTCATAATTTTCCTGATCATCTCTGTGCATTTTGGCAAAAACTTCATAAGCTGCCCCACGAAGTCCTTGAGATAACTTTAAGCTCCACCTTTCTCTCTCTAACCCATATGTGGTAGCTAATAATTCGTATCTATTTATATAGCTCTCAATATCATCGTCTTTCTCAACAAAATGATCTAAATGAAAGTTCATAGCTGAGGTTGAGGCTCCCTGAGTAGCAGTAGCATCAGAGGCAAAGGGACTGGCACCATTTTCAGGAGCATGGCCCTGAAACTCAAACTCCCTTAGTCGTAGCTCATGTTCCCTTTGTAATCTCTTCTCCTCCTTTTCTGCTTCCCTCTCTGCAGCTAATCTTCTTTCCTCGGCTTCCCTTTCTGCAGCTAATCTCTTCTCTTCCCTTTCTGCCTTTTGTTCTTCTAATTGGAGCCTCTTAATCTCCCTATCAGCCTCCAATGCTTTAGCCTCTTTGTCAGCCTCAATCTGCAACCTCTTAGCCTCAGCCTCTAACCTTCTTTCGGCCTCAAACCTTCTTTCTTCGCGTTCAATAAATTTGTCACATTCAGTAGTGACATAGGTAATCATAACTTGCCCATCTAATCCCAACTCTTTTGCAGTCTGTACAGCCGCAGATCGAAATTTGGCCAGGTCCGCCATTTTATATCAGGTAATTAAATAAAATATCTAACTAAACAATATAATCTGTAATTATATATCCAATAGACAAAACAGGCACCAAGAGCTCAACCTTATTTAATTCCACCCAAGGATACCTTTTAACTTTTTATATTCCCTGAAGTGAATTACCCCCAATATTTATACTAGTAAAGGATTCAATATCCCGGACCGGACCCCAATATATGTGGTAAAGTGGGATGATATAAATATTTATAGGGACTTAGTGTACTGACTGAGATCAGCTGTGAAGGTATCTGTATCTAATATGTGTAGTGTTTTACAGATAACCTTACTTACTGCCACATATTTATATCTCAGTCAGAATTATTCTGGAATATTGTGTTGGCAACGTTATATGTCTAGGGTTATGCAAATGATGAAGTGTAAGTCACCACAACAACAAACAGATAAACAATTTAATTATTCCACCACACTTGACAACACTGTGACACTCACAAACAGTCAACACTCTAGAAGACTATCTTAAAAGATTCAATGATAAATTTCAGATATATACAGATGTATTGATTTTTTCTACAATAGTGATCCTGATTCAACTACACAGTGAACCAGGCAATATTATAACATGTAATTACAAATATTATGTACACAGATATAAATGTGGTCTTTGCATTGACATACAATATTAGTAATCTATGTGTGTGAGTTGTGATGTGGTAATATGAGGTAATACTGGTTTTGTTCTTCAAGATAGATTCTTATTAGACATCATGACTGCATGTGTTTGTTTCTGTTGGAACTAGTATTGGAGATGTTCTCAGTTCCTGTCATTAAAACAATTAATTACCCCTCTTTAATTAATACAATTCATTTTAAGAGGAGGGGTACAAATTGTTGAGCTCTGTTGGCCACGAAGGGCTTAACTTTCGTGATGGCGGCAGGCAAAGACTCCTCTGCTAGACTTCTTCACTGGTTCTGAAGACACCTCACCTGTTCTGAAGACACCTCACTGGTTACTACAGGGACCAAAGAGTATGTTGTAGCCTCTGGATTCAGCAAATGCTCAGACCAGGTGCGGCTTCAATAACTAGGACCACAGTCCCTGAAACAAGAAGGATGTACCTCCTACTTCAGAACCAATTTATACTATCTGGCTAGACTGAGCACAATACATCACAAACACAGAGTTCAGAGCTTTAGTTTAACTGCTATCTTCTTCTGAAGCATTTACTCCAGTATTAACCTCCCTAATGGTTACTACGCCTCTGCACTTTCAGCTATAAGTCCTTCCATGTCATAAGGTAGGTGTCAGTGTACTATGTGGTAATTCCATGTAGTTTGACTTTTCTCCGACACCTTCTGTTCAGGTTGGAGCAATATATATATATATATATATATATATATATATATATATATATATATATATATATATATATATATATATATATATATATATATATATATATATATATATATATATATATATATATATATATAGGCCTTGTCTCATGTTCGCTACTGAACTGCACATATATACAGACATAAATTCTCAATGTACATTCAATTTTCATTAACAAGAGATCAAATATTTCAACCTACCACAATTCAAGGAAATAAACACAGATACGTTGACTAGCAATGAATGTAGGCACAAATACTGGCACAAATTCCCATCTGCTTATGTTCCAGGCTTTTATTTAGCAAAAATATGAGCTGGCTTCAACGCACTGTTGCTTTATCAAGCTTATTTGAACTAGTGGTCTCGAACTAACGCTATCAATTAACTATATTAACAGACCTAACCAATCAGGCCATTTCTACCCCATCGTTTGAAAAAAAGTACTCTTACTTCCGTCTCCCTTGACAACAAAAGATAGCATTTATAGTCCGACTAATCGTGTTTAGCCTTACATATCATTCCCTCCAATCAATTCAAATGTAACTTGTGGCCTATTTCCGTACAATGGTGGTCTAAAATTCTGCCACTGAGCGACTCCGAGTTTTTAGGTTGTCTGACACCCTCATTATTTTCTTTTGCCTATAATTTATTAATTCCTGGACTATTTGCGTAACACTTAACATATTCTGTGTCAGCAAGCCCTAAGGAATCCAAATATCTCAATCTAAGGGAGCTAGGTGGCTGCGTTCAAAATGTGCATTTTCTACCACCTCCTGTTCACTTCAATCCCCATGTGGTGTCTGGGTACTGTCATGTTTTCAAACGTAAATCCATCTAATGTCATTTTTCCTAATAAGCGTTTTTCAGGTTTTTTAAAACCTAACTCTGGGAAGGGTAGTGTTTTTATCACTGTCCGTCTGAAATAAAGTTAGTGCATGTGGCCTTACACGCGTGTTAGGGGTGGCATTAATATAGCGAGACGCGTGTTTAGTGTTGCTTGCGTTGCTACCTTCAGCCCTCCCTTCTTTCCATCTTAGTCCATCTGTTCGTTCGTTTTGGTAACGTAGTATAATTAATGTTAGGATTAATTTAGGTCATTAATCACTTGCGTATCTCAAGGTTTTTCTTAGAACTGCAGTACACGTTTTATTGGGTTGTGGAAACGCATGTATTTATGCAGTGGCTTATATTTAACGTGGAAACGTTACAATTTGCAGACGAAGCATAAAACAAAGGGGATTTCGAGTACTGTCATTGTGACAGCACTGTTCTTTACCATTCTTCTTCCTTTTATAGAATTTATTTGTTAGGCTTTACATTTACTTTTTAATTTATATATGTGGATTAGAATTTCTCACGACATGTGCTAACAATTGAATAATGCACATAATTCAGTACGCACAACAAATGTAGTTCAATACTGTCGGCGAGGAGAAGAGAGCGCACAAATTATGTCACAGTCATCAGATTGACATTTACCGTGCGTTTTTTGACACGGCATGTGCAAACTAACATCTTATCAGGCAACAACCTGACAGAAAGTCGGAAGTAACAAGAGGACGAGCTAGCGATTATCCAAGTGGTAATTCCACTCTTACACTTAATCTGTGCCTTACAGCCTAGTTGGCAGTGTGTTACACAATCGTACACAGACACTTCACTCTACAGCACCAGGATTCAACAAGGGAAGAGCACAGAAGAAATTAAAGAATGGCACTGGAAAATGAAACGATCGAGATTGTTTCGTCACACATGTACTCAACAATCGTCGCATAACTGTCTAAGTTCAACTGTGACCATATATCGGCTAACCTTTTTCCGGCAAACTCAAAGTTTTTTCTTCTCTAGCTCAACATCAGTAGTCGAGCTTCTTCTTCTAAATAGCTGCCTTAGTTGTCATAAGGGAAATATTAATCCACTCAGTTCCATACTCAGTGGCACCAATCTTTCTCTCACTCCGTTAAAGGCACTTCACCTTTGAATATTTGTTGAACGAAGACAAGAAATGGTGGAAACCTTTATAACTTTTTCATTTAAAAAGCCGTCCACGAGGGAGTTGTTAACTATTGCGGAAAAAAGTGGACTATGAGGATTCAAGTTACAAAATATAATTATTTTGTTCCGACACCATTCATGAAAGAAGCGATTCTCATTCGTATTTTTGTATGACGTCACATTTCTTTAACACTTCAACACCTCCCCCCCCCCATCGTCAGAACAGTGGTCCACCACCCCCCTCACTAAATGACGTCACATGTGGAAGACCCCTTTCTCTTGATATTTGTTTCTTAAACTTGAGGTCCTTCTTGACATTTCCCTGTCTGATAATATTATTTAGACCTGCCGACGTAACTCCATTGTTTATTGTATTATGTTGTTGAATTAAACAACATTTTATACCGGGTTCGATTCCCAGTTGAGGGAATATAATTTATGGAATTTTTTTTTCAGAACCAGTGTTCCTAATGATGTCATACTCCCCCCTGGTCTTCTGGGTAGTGAGATCGGATACCTAGCCTTCTCGGATAAGGACTAAAAAATAGGAGGTCCCGTGTGCAAGTTGCGCGCGTAAAAAAATCCCACAGCAGTGTAAAATCGTAAAGAGTAGGCCTATCGGGCCGCTGCCCTGGCAAAATTTAAAAATTAGAAACCTACCCACTACAACAATAGTTACAGAATGTGTGATTCCTGTATACCCGCATTGGGATACTCGCCGGTGCTACTGAGTTCGTGCACTGTGTTGAGATCCTCCTTGTGTGATCTAAGAAAAGAGATCAAAGCACTGATGGAGTTGTTCGTGTGCAAGGAAGATAGTCCTTTAAACCCAAACCAAACCAAACAACATTTCATGGCCACATTCTAAAAGCACACACACACACACACAATCTGGCAACACACTGAACACACAATTCAATTCCATTGTTTTGCTTTTTTTTTCAAAACAAAAACAACAAAACAAACTTATTTCCCCGTTCTCAAAAGATATCAGTGATATCATTTCATCGGTGTATGTGTGTGTGAGTTCGCGCGCGCAAGACTTTCAAAACTGAAATCCAAAGTCTTGGACTCGACACGACTTAGATAATGAAAGTTGAAAAAAGGTAGGTTGCAAACAACAACATAAAACCCCACCCAAAGAAGAAAAAAAAAAAGCCTCCAAGTTATTTGACTTGCTAAAAGGGTCGTAATTAAAGTTTTTGTCTCTCCGGACACGATCTGACTTGCTTCTTCAAAATCAAATTTATTCCTCTTTTAATTAGTTTCGCTTCTGACCTTGTGTCTTCTCACTGGGAACGTCAAAGAGATCAAATTAGATCACGGTATATCCGCATCAAGGGACGGCCCTAATGGACCTCCAACCTGTTCTGTCTCTGACTTGATTGTACGCTCTGACAAGCTGATTTCGTATCCATCTTTTGATGTTATCTTCACAAATAAAAGCCCTTTTGTCCGTGTACCCGTCGCCTTCAACTTTACTTTCTATTATGGTTTGAGCTAAGTGCTATATTTCTTCATATGTCCAGATACTTTATTTGTCTGCTTTCAATCTCAGCCATCTTTTCATTTTGAAAGTTATTTCGAGTTAAAGTTCTTATTAAAACATGTTATCTCGTTCTGTGAGACAGAAGAGAAGTAATTCCTAGTTTCTGAACTTGTTTCTATGGATACCCCGTCCATATTAATGAGGCAGTGTCTGTTCCATTTGTTTTCTTCTGTTTTCATAAAATACTGCTTCTTGTTGGATCCTTAGCCCGTCACTAACAAAGCAGTCAGTGGCCATCACGCCTACTGGCGTTTTGTAGGGCAGCAACAAACTGTTCCCATTTTGCTCGGTCGGTGGCCGTCCTTCGTGCCGTGCCCCAACTCTCGTTCATGCTATGCATCTCAGGCTCCACTATTCTCCGCCAGGTTGCTATTGGTCTGCCTCTCTTTCGCCGTCCTTCTGGGGTCCATATCATAGCACTTCTCATGATAGTGTCGGGGTCCCTTCTGAGGACATGGCCAACCTAGCTCCAACGTCTTTCTGCAATGAAAGTATGCATGCCATTTTAACTTCACCGTGTAAGCAGTTCTTGGTTGGCGATGGTATTCGGCCAAAAAAGTCGAAGAATTGTCCTTATGCAGGTTGTGTGAAAACATGATAATTTGGACATTTCCTTTTCTGTTATTCTCCAGCACTCCGCACCATACAAAAGTACAGAAAGTATGCAACATGAGATGCGCCTCATCCGTCTATATTCAGATCTCAGCACTGTTCAGCCATGAGGAGTAGACATAACAAATGGTCATTCAAATTTCTAATTTACGTTTGTTTTATGTAGAATGTACGCATAACTAGTCCAGATCTTTTCTTCGCTTCTGTTTCACATCTTCCATTCTCTGTTATCGTGTGTCCATGATATAAGAATAATTTCACGCGTTTCCGCATCTTTCCATTTATTTTCGTGCTGTTTAAATATACTTTTCATGTGGGACTGACATGGTCTTAGCACGCTCAATGGTTCTTCAATATTTTTCACTTTTACGAGTACAATAATATTGTTTGTTTTTTTCATTTGGTTTGGTTTGGTTTTTTTTTAAGGACCATCTTCATTGCACACGAACAACTCCATCAGTGCTCCGATCTCCCCCCTTAGATCACACAAGGAGGATATCAGCATAGTGCACGAACTCCGTAGTACCGGTGAAGATCTTAATATGTTTATACAGAAATCACATATTCTATAAATATTTTTATGATGGGTGGGTTTCCCAATTTTTAAATGTTGCCATGGCAGCCTCCGTATAGCCTTCTTCATTAACTATTTCCAACTTGTAAGGGATTTTTAACGTGTGCAGCTTGCACACTGGACCTCTTATGTTTTACCTTTGTCCGAGAAGGTTAGGCATCGATCTTACTATCCAGGAGATCTCACTATCCAGGAGATCTCACTATCCAGGAGATCAGGAGGGAGTATGACATCATTAAGAATCACTGGTTTGCAAAAAATTTCCATCAGTTATATTCCTTGTATTTGGAGCGAACCGGGTACTTTTAGAATTGGAGGCGCATGCCATACATCTTAGCCACTCCAACCCGTCTTTCATTTAAGATGTTTATCGAGTTCCAGTGAGCCGTTTCAATGTTGGTTATTTCTATAGTCAAGAAACTCTTCACACGTGTTGAGAAATGGTTCATGGACTTTGCTCCAGTGGTATTCTGCCAGTGGCTTCATCCCTTCTTCCATGAGATTCCCCCAGTTCTTTAGATCTGTTTCTAAAACTTAGTTTGAGCTTATCCATTTTGTCTTTGTTACGTTTTGTGTCTGGCTTTCTATTCAATACATTAGTCACTTAGAAATGTAAACATCAATAGAAGGCATGACAAGATCACCAATGTGGAACTGACAACAAAAAAGCCAAACAGACATCAGTGGAAAACAAGACACGAGAAGGAGACTCTGGCGATGGATGGGACAAACATTAAGGAATCAAGGAAATAGCGCTCCAAGGCAGTCCTTGTTGCGGAATCTCAGGGGTACGAGAGGTAGAGAAAGACATGGAGAAGAGAACTGGAGACACACAAGAAAGGCATAAAAGACACATTGAAAGGTTTTGAGCGGATGGCACAGGATGGGAGAATGTGATATGGAGAATGTGACATGGGAGAATGTGATATGGAGAATGTGACATGGGAGAATGTGATATGGAGAATGTGACATGGGAGAATGTGACATGGATTCGTTGAGAGTGAAAGTGTAATAAATGAATGACACATATGTACAATAATAATAATAATAACATTGTTAGCAGAATATGTCAGTGGAAATTTTGTTATTGTGGTTCAAATCCTCCGTATAAGATGGTCAGATGTAATAACAAATGTAGAGCTAAGGAAAAGATGCGGACAACAACCAATACAAATGGAAAGTGAGGTAAGAAGGTGGGGATGGATAGGACATACACTCAGAAGAGAAAAATCAAGCATAGCCAGAATTGCCCTTGACTGGAACCAACAGGGGAGGAGAAAAGTGGGGAGGCCAAAGAGAACTTGGTGAAGAACTGATGAAGAAGAGGCTAGTGAAATTGGAATGACTTGGGCACAGCTGAAAAAGACAGCCCAGAATAGAAATCGATGGACAGCAACTGTTTCTGCCCTATGTTCCACGGGGAAAGCAAAGGAATTATGATGATGATGATGATGATGATGATGATGATGATGATGATGATGATGATGATGATGATGATGGTTAAGAATCGACATCACTGGACACTGGGCAAACTCATAGGTGCTCATTCTCCTTAACAAATGTCAAAGGGTATGGTTTGGTTTCGTTTTAAGGACTGTCTTCAATGCACACGGACAACTCTATCAGTGCTCTGATCTCCTCCCTTAGATCACACAAGAAGGATCTCAGCACAGTGCATGAACTCCGTAGCACCGGCGAGATTCCCAATGTGTGTATATAGGAATCACACATTCTATAAATATTTTGGTGTTGTGGTTAGGTTTCTAATTTTTAAATTTTACCACGGCAGCGGCCTTACGGCCTACTCTTAACGATTTTCAACTGCCCTGGGATTTTTAACCTGCACAACTTGCACGCGGGAATTCCGACAATGGCCCATATCTGAGAAGGCTAGGCATCCGATCTCACTACCCAGACTAGGGGGGAGTATGACATCATTAACAATGCTATCATGGTTCTGAAAAAAATTTCCGTCAATCATATTCCCCCTACTGGGAATCGAACCCGGTACTTTCAGAATTCGAGGCGAACGCAACACCACTTAACTACTCCGACCGCCCTATCAAAGGGTATGAATGTGCATTGTTCATGTAGCTCGCTGGTAATATACATGTCTGATGCGTCCTCTTTTACATCCATATATTCTAGTTTTAATGTTTGAGGCCGAGTTCCATCGACTTGTGTTGTTTTTGTAACAGGCGATCGTTACTTGTCCTTAATATCTCCCACTTGTCCATATCCATTGTCTAGAATTCGTCGTACGGAAGGTTAATTGTTTTATTTGGCCCGTCTGAGTATATAGAGTGGATGTCGACAGATACGCGAGAAGGTATAGAAATAGATTTTTCACAGGTGGTAGAATTGAGAAAAAAAAAGATCTGTCTCTGGAGTGATTAGTTAATCTATTCCAGTCTATCCGTACGACTGTACTTTATTGCAAGACAGCTTTTATCTCCCTATCACGAATAGATAGGTTTCTCTACATACACACACACAGATATGTGACAATAAGACACACAAACGTGAAAAACTACGGATAAATGGGTATGGGTCTGACGAACACTCAAAGGTAAGTTTCTTTGTAGTTTATTATCATTTAAACTCGACAACACCAAATATCTAAAGAAAGATCAAATAAAATCAGATTTACATACATATGAAATAGCAGAATAGATGCGCCCTCCCCTATGGAGAAAAGGACCCAAAGTTAATAACCAAAAGGTCGAAGGTTAGCACTATGTTACAGAGTAGACAGTAAAGTAAACAAGTTCCTACTATATGCTACCCAGTAAAGTAAACAAGTTTAAGCAAATCCAATGTTGGTAAATTCCCTGAAACAAAGAAAAATACTCACACACTCTTTCAAACAGTGGCCACTGTCGTAGATTTTGAATAGGTGATTAAGATAGATTCTGGTCCCGTCTGAATAGAACTGGAAAAGGTGGTAACTCAGTGAGAGATAAGGTAAAGAAACAGATTTCACGAGTGAAATGGTGAAAAGGTAGAGTCTGTCACTGGATTGAGAAGATACTCTAGTCCAGCCTATCGCTACGACTGAAATTTGTTTATCAGACAGTTTACCTTTCTGTATATATTAACATATAAGCTATAACCACTCACATACGCTCAAACAGATAAGTGACGACAACTTGACGCACAAACGTGAAACTATATTAATGGAGTAGGGATATTGGGCTGAGCTGACCAACACAGGTAATTAAGTTTTATGTTAAGTTTATTTATCATAAAGAAAAAAACTTCACAACATCCAGTATCAAATAGAAAATATAAAATCATGTGTTACATAAATAATAAAGAAATAGACTCATAAGTGCAATTCCCTCTGTTAAGATCCCGTTAGAAGAAGATATTAACCCCCAAAAGGTCAAAAGATTAGCACTATGGAATAGAATTTGACTTTATTTTAAAGAACAGAGTTTGTAATTTAATCTGTCCTAAAATTAACAGTATCAGCAAACATAAGGAAAAAAACAAACAAAGTCAGTACAATGATTATACAATAGAAGAATTATTCACTCCTTCTTTCTCTCGCTTCAGACACCCTGTGGCCATATTTCAGTCTCGCTTATCTAATCGTTGATTACAACATCTGGAACATATCTCAGTGGTACACACAACAAATCCAGGGTTGGGTTTTGGCAAAATAAGCCCCAGTTTCTCCAAGACTGATTAATCCTCTTATTGGGGAACGCTTACTTTGTTACTGTTAATAGGATTCTGTTTATGTCACATCAATTAGTCCAGGTAGGAAAATACTCGTACTTAAGAGATCTAATATTCACAGTGTACAGTAGCTTGTAATTCCGATGGTTAAAGAGAATGTCAAGTATGTAAATCTCTCTGGATAAATCTTCGCCACAACACAGTGGTTGGTAGTCGGGTATTGTTAAATTTGATAACTTCGCCACAGCAGGCTGAATGTAAATGAAAATGGAAAAGAAAGCTGGGTATCTATAGGGTGTCCGAACGAGAACAGGTAGATTTTGTTTTTGAATAATTAGTCTAAAAGTGAAACAATTGTCAATTTTATGTTACGTATGTTTTATTTAGACCTGGCAGTTATGTGTGGAACACTATATCATTTAAATGGCTGCCTCTGCTAGCCATACAGATGCTGCGCGCCCTTTGGAGCACATTTTGCATGACATTTTCGCATGTTTCAACTTGTATAGCGGCGATATCCTCTCGAATATTGACTTTGAGTTGCTCAATAGTCTGTGGCTTGTTGGTATAGACCTTCCCTTTAAAAAAACCCCATTAAAAAAAGTCTAATGGAGTTAAATCTGGCGATCTTGGAGGTCAGTCGATGTAGCCAAATTTCGAAATTAATTTGTCCGGAAACATCCTATTCAAAATTTCTCTTGTGTCGCGTGCTATGTGCGATGTGGCGCCATCTTGTTGAAACCAATTGTCACGTAGGTCCAAATCCTCCAATTGCGGACCGAAAACGTTGTTAATCATGTCCCGATAGCGTTCGTCATTGACCTTAACAGCATTGCCATGAGCGTTCTCAAAAAGGTATGGACCAATCACACCTCCAGCCCACATAGCGCACCAGACTGTCACTCGCCGAGGATGTAGAGGCTTCTCGTGTATCTCTCGTGGATTTTCGCTTCCCCAAATACGGCTATTTTGATTGTTTACGAAGCCACTGAGGTGGAAGTGAGCCTCATCACTCATGATGATTTTCTTCCCAAATTCAGGGTCATTTTCAATGGCTTCTAACATCCAATTACTGTAATTACGACGCCGTTCGTGGTCTGCAGGTTGAAGAGCTTGCGTCAGCTGGATCTTATATGGGTGTAGGTGTAGATCTTTACGCAAAATTGTGTGTAAAGATGACCGAGATAGGCCAAGTTCTTGTGAACGGTGTCTGATGGAGGTGCCCGGCATTTCAGCTACACTTTCACGCACAGCAGCAATTTTTTTCAATGAACGAGCGCTCCGAGGTGCAGGAGGCCTTGAGCGATTCACCACCGAACCAGTTTCTTCAAATACCGCCACTAAACACTGAATTGTGCATACTGCAGGCACATGATTACGACTCAAAATTTCACGTAATTTACGCCGAGTCACCGCAATTGAACACTGATTTTGATAATAAGTTTTAACTATTGAAACGCGTTGTTCATACGTGTACCTCTCCATAATAAATTTACCACGTCTCTATTTGACGTCTGCCAAATATGAAGTGACAGAAACAAAATCCACAGAAATGGCGGGCAATTCAAATCTACCTGCTCTCGTTCGGACACCCTGGTATATGACCAGTTAAATTAATTCTTATAGTCTTTGTAAGTACTTTCTCACTTTCTGGGTGAAACAAGAGGGCCAGACAGGTCAACCTCGAAGACCCGATATTTATATAAGAATTTTTTTTTTTTTTTGGTACTGTTGGACTTAGACCCGTTTTCTCAGATTCAGGTTTAGGCCGCTGGTAGGTTTTGGTTTGTGACCCGTACTAGATTTTAGGAAGAAAATACAAAACATTTAACCACAATATAGTATTCTATCGAAACCCGCGTAAAGGTATAATTTATTATCCACTCGGTTATTAGATTTGATTAGAAAACACAAGTGTATAGCTTATCTTATCGTTCTTATTAACCCGTGAAATAAATTCTAGTCAATTACGAAAATTACACACAATGGATTAGAGATAAATATATATTTCGTCAGTACTACATTGCCTAGTGCATTTACTAGTCAATTAAAATATCTCTTTTCTGGATGATATCGAGTAATTAAATCAACGCTACAGCCGAAGAATTTAGCTATAATTATTTTAATTCGCTAGTCAATTAACATCAAAAAATCCTAGTGAAATATAATGACGGACTTTAACAATTAAATCACTCAAAAATGCTAATATAATATTTACCGCAACACAGAAATTGAAACCATCTCCAACGAAAATACTAAGTAATTCCACTTTAACAATGGTCTAGGATTCGAAGCTAGATGTTCCGAAAATTCTGAGGCGACTAGATAATTGAGTTTAAAGGATGAGGTATATATATATATGAAATAGGTCTTAATTTGCTAGTTCTTGCGAGATATCACGCCATGCCCGTATTTTTGGGGAAATCTGCGGTCGATTTCTGAATGAAAGCTTTATTTCTCACTTCTGCCGACCGCATAAACTTTGGCAACGAGCAAACAGTCTTTTGATCTCCGCTCGTTCCGTAGCTAATTACATTCTCTGGGACTCACGAACAGACGGCTGAGGTCGGTAACTGTGGTTATCGCCCCTTTGATTTTCTTCATTTGCTTAGTCCCCCTTTCTCTTTCTACGTGCATCATCGTCTGATCTGTCACTATTACAATGATTGTCCAATCGCTAGCGTAATAATCCAGTTAACGTCTCTTACTCGCTGGTTGTTTACCTGTCCCGTCGTGGACTAGTTAATAAGTCTGTTTGTAAAACTTCCTAGTGCCTGTGAGACAATAGAGAAAAAAAATAGGCGTGGCTTCAATTATGAGTTTGACAGATATAGAAGTGTGGGGGTTCTGCGTTTAACAAAACGTGCATACTAATAAGGAAGCAAAGGGTGAGAGCCAGGTGGGAGCAAACACGTGTGGATACATGTAATCTATTTATATAACTCTGTCACAGCCACTTACTCACTCTTACCAACTATTGGTGATATCCCTTGGAAATACAATTATCCCTGAATATATATATTATCCGGTTCACTTCCAAAATTGGCCCCAGTTCATACTCTAACAAACAAAGACTAGTGAGCTGAACGCCGAATCTGGTGTTTTTTTTTCTGGATGAACAAAATGTCACCGCCAATAGTTGATGTAGGAACTTGCTCTTAGGGTTCACAGTTAAAAGAGGAAATACTTCCAGTATTGGGAAACATCTGGTTGCTAAAAAATGTTACAAATGATGATGATGATAATCATATCGGACAACTCTATGTTAGAGCTCCGATTCTGCACAGCGTAAAATCTGGATAAATCGCTTGAATACGACTGTCAGAAGTCGGGAACAATAATGTTATTTTGTATACCCCAGTGGGCTGGTAAAAATTGGAAAAATATCTGAATTTTGTAAGTCCAGTTAAACTTATAAGTTAAAATGTCTCTCATGTATCTTTGTCGAGTACACGTTTATAAATGAAAAATCGGTACCGATCAAACCAAGTAGAGGAACAAGTAACCCAGAAACCAAAAGAAAAAAACCACTGGATGCTCTCTCTATATACACACACAGACGGAGACAAGACGATCTCTTCTCCACTCCGTCAGTCCTGATTAAATTTAAAAGGCACACGTAAAGTTTTCCTTTACGCCTACACGGTCAGACTTCGCTAGCGCTGAGTTTAAATCGGATGGAGTTATGCAAACTCTTCCGTCCCTGCTCGCGCCGGCAATGTTAATTATTATTAAATATCCATACGCGCACTTACACAAAAATCGCCCGTCTTTAATAGCTATTAAATTGTCGGCGTCTGTTAGTCATCGTATGGTATTAAATAATAAGCTCTTATAATAAATACACAAAATGAAATATAGCGTGAATTCTTTACTGTCACTATCAGACGTTTTATCCTATAAGTCCAGTCAGCTAAAACCGTCTCTTCTCGTGTGAGAAAGCGTGTGGCGAAAATTAACAGTTTAATTTAACCTCTGGTATGAAATCGCAACGCGTTATTTTATTTCACATGGTTTTAACTAGCGGGAAAATTCTAAGTGAAGAATGATGGTAAACGCTAACACTTTTAAAACACATTTGCACTGTTTCCTACCAGAAAATCATAATGATAAATCCCCACGAATGCTAATAACACATTTTCCACAATAATGGTTCTAGAACTGCGTGCTTAGAGTATTCAAAAATTCTGAGTGACACTGATGGCAGGTTTAAGAAAACACAGTTTATATATCATTACATTTCTCTGATCTATAGATGTTATTAATCTTCGCGCTCCTGTGTGTAACGGAGAATCAGAAACAGAGTTAAAAGATAAAGGCTTACGGTCGGTCTTCCATCGGGCGTTTTCGACCGGCATCAAAAGACTTATTACGTGTAACGGGTTTCTCGAAGGTTTTGCCCGCGACTCGACATCAAAGCGTACTCGGGGAATTTTGGATTTCCCTCCGTAGACTTCAAAAAGATTCTGTGTTTTGCAGTGCGGTCTGTCAGGTATCGTATGATTGACAGATGAGCTCGCGTCAAAAGACGAGGTAAACAAACCTGATGCGCTACCTGTTATGACGGGCAGGTAACGAAAGTTTGTAAACATTTCGTTTGCTTGTGTTCAAAGAAAAGAGGCGGGGAAGAAAAGGTAAGCTTGTGTGAGTAAAGATAGGCAGTAAATGCATGGTTCTAGCTAGCAAATCATAGCGCGCTACGAGGTTACAAAGACTGTCAGATTACTGTAGGCTCTTTTTCCATTATACGTCACAGTAGTCCAGCTCTCTCATTGCCGCGTATTTCTGCATGACCAGGACACAAGATCCTCAACAGTTTCTGAAGGGTTGAGACGTCTATGTAAGTTTTCCATTTATGCCGCAGCCATTCATTTTGTACTGAAGAGGATCGACTGAGAGTAAAACACAATAATTGCTCTGGTTAATAGAGTCTCAGACAGCCACTTCAGGCCTGTTGTAGCTGCTTCTATTTCCATTTCTATAAAGAATTTATCTGTAGAATAATCAACATTCACAATGAGACAGTTCATTTTTATACCACTCTTTTTATGCATTGTGGCATATCTGGAGTCGTCGTTATATGACCACCAGCTATGCATAATGCTACATTATACATATGTGGAAATAAACCTCTCTCTGTGAGGCTAAGTACACCCTACACTGACTCTTGAAATCATGCACACACTTCCAGGGATTGCCCTTGTGGGGACATTTGTTGAGAACCCAGCATTGCACACAAAGCTTGGAGAAGTCATTTGAGCCCCAGACGTAATTCTTTAACTTTTACCTGGTTGACTGCATGCAGGAGGTTCTCACTATGGGCCCAGTGTTAAGCAAGGAAGGGGGGGGGGGGAGAAGTGGCTCTGTGCAGGACGTGACAATTCTATGGGAGAGCCCAGAACCAGAGCACAGTATTTTATCTCTGCATATGTGACAAAACGTCTGAACAGGCTCTTTTCTTCAGCCCTCCGGCAGTATCCTTTCTTTTTCTTTAGTTTTCTCACTTATCGCTTTTATTTGGCATAAATCATGCCTTCTCATTTGGATTTTCACTAATTTTCTCTATGCTGGACATAGCATGGTGAAGTCTCTAACACGTCACTCCCCTATGGTAGTATTTGCTACGGGAGTAATTCTTATCTTATTGTTTCGTATTCACGCTTCACGAAGACGTGTTAAGTTACGCCAGGTTATTAGACAGTCAGCGACCGTATTTTATCACAATATCGGATTGACCATCTTTTCAAGCGACGAAGCGTGTTTATCCAAGGAGTGTTGAACAAAACCAGATTAGTTTGTCTGGCAAAACACATGATAACCCGTCCACGAGGCGGAACTTATGACATAAGCGCTTCCGGGTCATCCTTGCTACACCAACCTTACCGTCTGAGTGACACCAGTGAGCAGACAAGAGTGATATAATCGCTTCCGGTCACTGGGTTAAACGTAATCAAGGATGTATAAAATTTTAGACAATACGAGTCTACAAATGTGTTTGTGAGAGTGTATGCAAGACATCATATTTCCATATATGGGAGATGTGACCTTTTGCAAAAATTTTCCGTGTAGGAGATATTTTGAAAGTGCCACACCCAACCTGTTTGAAATGATTGGATCTTTCTGATTAGATTCATAACAACATTGAGGGGAATATAGCCTGACCATTTTAGCAGTTTTATGTCTCTCTGAATTTAAAGCTCGCCAAGACAACATCAGACCTTCGCCAGAGTGAAGAACTAGATTCATAATTCCTATTTGTTAACCGGACCTTTTATTGGAGAACCAGATAAGACTTACAAAAGCACAGGACATCTCTACATTTTAATAAGGAACACCAAGACTGGGAAACTGAAGAAACACGAAGGGGCAATCTATTGTAAAATTAAAAGAAATCTCAGACACGTGTAAAAGAAAGATTCGTCCCTTTTATTCATCTGTGCGACAGGTCTGTGGCGTCAGGATTGGCGTAAGTTGTGATTTACATTTCATATTTTATTACTAACATGTGAACTAACATATATATGTATATATTACCATGTGAATTTTATTGTGTGAAACTCGCTATTGGATGTCAAAGTCATTTGAGGCTGGCAACCTCAGCGTACAGAATGATGATTCATGAACCACCACTGCACGGGCTGGTGATTGCTTTATTGATAGTTTAGTAAAGAGAACTAAAAGCGTAAAGTAGTTCTGGGTTCCCTATGGAGCAGGGAGGGAAAGATGAAAGACAGGATGTACATTCTAAGCATAAGACTTACAATCTAAAAGCAATGTAAATGTCCCAATGCACATATTCACTTTAAAATTAATGTAAGGTTTCACGCTTTAAACCAACGTAAATGTCTATGTGAAAATATTCATTTTAATTAATAGAAGTTTCAAACTTTTCCACAGGTGTAAATATAAAGGAAACATAAATGAATTTATATTGTGAACACTTTTCAAACCGTGGAGATGTAAATGTAAAACATATTATATCTGTACGTTTAGCCTTTTCATTTAAATGTAATGTAAAGCTAAAGCTATTTCAGTTTAAATGTAAAGGAAAGCTTATCCCGAGAGATTAAATTTAATTCTCATCGAGGGTAATTCTGAAATGGGATGGTAGAATAGAAGAGGGGGGAACATAAATGTGTCGGGAAAACGCCATACCCAGAAGAGCGTTTCGTTTCTATTTCTATTACCAGTTATTGGTGGTACCAGCAGAAGGTACTATGTCTGGAACCAAGTGAAGGTAGAAGTGGACTGACGTTTTGCAAGACGCCATCATAAGAGGGTCTTATAGACACACGCAGAACCAACTTGGCCGTTACTCCTTGAACGTTCTGGGAACGTACAGCGCCTGAACTTTGACCAGAGACGAGCGAGAGCAGAGTGAAAGAAACTGACCCAGCAGGAGAAGAAACTACTATTGGCAGCTAAGTGCAAATCATCATCATCATCTCAGCCCGTAACCCGTCATGGGTCGTAGGGGTGCAATGGTGGAAGCATCAGCAGACAGGGTCCTCCACTGCTCTCTATCCTCAGCAATGCGTACAAGTGTGGAAAAACCGTGTCCTGCCCATTCTTTGATGTTATCAGCCCAGGATTTTCTCTGCCTTCCTCTTCTCCGTTTACCTTCGACTGCTCCCTGAAGGATCGTTTTCGAAAGGGAGTCATGACGAGTTACATGCCCAAACCAGGCAAGCTTTCGACGTTTCACTATTGACAAAAGTGGTTCTTGGTGGCCTGCATAAGTGCAAATATCCGCTGCCAAAAGTGACCTCCTTTATTCAGTTAAATCCCAATCAAGTGATGAAACTTTTCCATAACTATTCAATTTATTTTCCAACTGTTAAAACTTAAAGTGATTATTAAATTTTGTTATTTGCAATGTTACAAATTTAACTTCGGTTTAATCCTTTTAAATGTACTACATGTTTGTCTCAGTCAAAGTTACTAAACGCAAACTCTAACCTGAGGTATATATATATATACACACACACACACACACACACACACACACAAACATATAATATTATATATATATATATATATAATATATATATATTATTATTATTATTATTATTATAATTCAACTGATTAACTCAGCGGTGGAGGCTTAACGAGCTAGAATAAACCATTTCTAAATTCTTCATAAAAGTGTCGGCAGATTATAGAATTAGCGTGCTTAGCGACAGCCAGCATTGTTTTCGCTTATCTGAATATCTTATGAAGACTCCCATGTGATAGAAGCTTTACTACTCTTCTATCGACATTTCTGTCAAGAGTAATCATGTGTAAAGATAGACTCCATTGAAGCCTATAATAGATACTCTTGAGTTTTGGCCACTGTTGGACCACTACTGCAACGCAGGGGAGGCAATACCGTCACATCATAGTCGGGAAGCCCCCTTGGATTGTGGGGAATGCACATTATTCTGTTGGTAATTACAAGCAAAATGTAGAACGAAAGAAACAAATTGCGAGGTATACACTGAATCCAGGAACCACAGCATATTGTAGGATCGTGACTACTGCCACACTCCTGTACCTTGCGTTGATCAGACGGGAATTTCGGCAGTAAAAGGTACACCGTATTTTGTTGATTACATCACGAATTGTTCTCCATAGCTTCGATAAAAATAACTTTTCGAATCTGACTGGCTATGGTCAAGCCAAAATGCTGAGTGGTCAAGCGCTGAGTGGTCAAGCGCTGAGTGGTCACGCCAAAATGCTGAGCTCATTCATACATTAGTAAATTAAGAACTAGTTATCTTTTGATCAGGGCCGGATTATCCGTTAAGTAGACTAAGCGCGTGCGTAGGGCAGCAGGCTACTAGACGCACTAAAGCTAAGAGAAATATTCAAATTAATTGTTGATAACAAAAGTGAATAAATTATATGTGACCGATTCGATCTGGAGAAGCATAGGACACACACTGAGAAAACCTGTTGATAGCATCACCAGACAGGCCTTGTTCTGGAATCCACAGGATAAGGGAGGTAGGGGAAGACCCCCCAAAAACAAAACACATAGAGAAGAGAACGAGAGACAGGCGTGAAGGGGATGACGAAGACATGGACAGACCTTAAGCACGTGGTGACACGTGACAGGAAGACTTGGCAGACGTAGAATACACTTTGTGGAGTTGAAAGGTGAAGAAAAACAAGAAGACTTTGATCTAATTATTCGAGCACTTTGATTTGTCATTATGGTAACACTGGTATTTTCTCACTTCTTTAGCTGTTCTGCTGTTAACTTGCCAGTCCAGGGCTGTTTATAACTGCAGGGCAAGAGCGTTGATTGAGGACATGTAAAATATGGGAATTTCACTATAATAAAAATGAAAAATTTTTTTTTTTGCTGTTTGTTAAATTCTTAAGCCTAATCATTGATGTTGCCAATCAGAAAATTCAAAAAGAAACTATTATAAATCACATATGTAATGTGATTGTTACTTGAATTCAAATAATATACCGATATTTTCAGTTTTAAAATTGCTTTATTTTTTGTTTTGTTTCCCAATTTATAATAAGGGGACACAATAATATTTTCAGTGATTATGCCCCCTGGAAAGCTTAATCCAGCACTGCTACTAATGAAAGTTTGAACAAGACTTTGAACTTCCAGAGAAAGTAACGGAAACAGAAAGTATCTTTAAAATATTATCGCCCTCTGAGAGAGAAGAAAGAAGTAATTCCTCGTTTGTTCAACTTGTTTCTATCGATAGCCCGTCCTTTTTATGAGGCGATGTCTGTTTTATTTAAGATAGTTACAATTTTCTAAGGCGTATCACATTTTTTATTTTTTACGTAATTATCGAAAAGTCCCTCCCTATGTTCACTATGTTAATGTTCTCACATGTATCGAATAAAGATCAATGAAGGAATT
The DNA here is from genome assembly GCA_024509875.1 of Oreohelix idahoensis. Taxonomy (NCBI): domain Eukaryota; kingdom Metazoa; phylum Mollusca; class Gastropoda; order Stylommatophora; family Oreohelicidae; genus Oreohelix; species Oreohelix idahoensis. Next base: position 228,894 of record JAMPIV010009455.1, on the reverse strand, counting down.
TGTAAAGCATGGGCCAATAACTGTCAATTGATCAATTATAGTTTGTTTTGTTTTTTTCATGTTTTCATTAATTTTTATTTTGAGAACAAAAATGTTAGAAAATAAAATCTAAAAGCGCCCCTAGAATAGGGTTCCCATTCGTCCCGTTTTTCCCGGGACAGTCCCGTTTTTTAATAAAATGTCCCGGTGTCCCGAATTTATTCCAAATGTCCCGCTTTTTAAGGGTCCTTCCTAAAAAAAAAATCTTTGGGTAACAGATTTTATTCCGTGTTTTAGTAGTGTTACTTTATCAATTTCCGGTTACAGTGGACCCTCGGTTTGAATCTCGAACAAAAATTCGAAAGTCGACCAAAACAGTGTTCAGTGAGCATCTACCAAATGATTTAACTATAGGAAGGCAGAAAAGTTTCTTACTACTACTGTGAGAAATCCGTTGCAAGAATTAGAAAAAGAAGGACACATAACAGTTGAAAAGTTTCAAAGCTATGCAGTAGATTTCTATGACACCTGCATTGAATATATTCAGGAGTGGTGTACACCATTTCTTACGCCTCTTCAGTCTATGGATTGGATCATTTTGAAGGGAAAGGAGTCTGTGACTTGGAAGAACATCCAAGAAAGCTACATATTCACGAAGACAGTGTCACCAAATTTTACTGTGAATGAAGAGGACTTTTTTGATGAGTTTGCATGTGTGAAAAAATATTGTGAAAGCAAATTTGATGTGTGGAGTGAACTGAAGGATCAAAGTGTCAGTGAAAAATGGTGTGAGATGTTCGCTCATTTTACAAAGCAGGATATAAATGCTGAGAACCGGAAATGCCTAGTTAGTTTTTGTTTGGCACTGCCAGGATCCAATGCACCTGTTGAACGTGTTTTTTCATTAATAAATGCGCTTTGGACAGACGAAAAAAAAAACAGACTTAAAATTGAGACAGTGAAAGCTTTAACCATTATAAAGACCCATTTTAAGGATTTCTCTTGTGCTGAGTGTGACGTACGTCTAGTTTGACAAGTGAATTTTCCCTGATATGATGGATGATTTAAAGGGACCTTTAGCTTTTCATAACATTAGAACCCCTGAACATTTGTTGTAACTTTTCGTTTGCCAGAACGCATTCCACCGGGACTCATGTAGGATACAGCGACGAGATCAAAGAGACAGACCGAGGGATTTTAGGGGAGACTATCGGCGTTATCAAAGACAGTAGTTTTCCCTGATACGAGAAGCAGTTGCTTGCCGCTAATTTCGCGTCTCGGTGTCAATCGAGGAACCGAGCGAACGGGGGGAAAGCGAAACGGGCAGCAGCGAGCGGATACGAAGACCAGGGGGCGGCTTCTTCTCTTGATTTGGCGGTCAGATCCCCAAAAGTTCGTGAGATCAAATAAGTTGTCAAGTTTATCATGTCCCACTCAACTTACATTTCATTTTAGCTAAATAGACCATGTAGAACTAGACACGTTATCACTCGCTGGCCAGACCTTTACAGAAGCACTAGCTTTATTGAAATCTTGTTATAGATTTTCCCCTGGATTTTATATATATTTGCAGTGATTTCTAATTCTGTGCAAAGCGGTAAAATATATATTGTGTAAAGTGATCAGTGGTCTAGTCATTCTATTTCAAGGGATTTTGTGTTAATTTAAATCTATTTAATTAAACCATCTCAAGAGTTCCAGTTTTAAATATAATGATCTATCTATTATATTATTTCAAAAGATAATAGATGCTTAAATTAACTTTTAAAGTCGCGAAGGAATTTATAATTAATAAATTCAGTTAAGTCCTAGTTTTATAGATGTGGGTTTTTAACCACTAGAATTCGCGCAGTGTTTATTAAGGTAGTAGACTACCTTGTAGGGTAAAAAACTCAAATTTTCCTTTCAGAATCAAACAACCATGGGTATAGTGTTAGTATGGACTTAACATTTTTGTCCACATAATGACCTCATAAATTATGCAAATTAGCTATCCAATATGGCCGCCGTAGTGAATAAATTATACACCTTTTTTAAAACATTATAACTATGTAATTTTTACAAGGATCTGACTGAAACTTGGCAAATTGAATTAGTATATATAGCTTGAGGTTTTGACCTAAAATAACAGATATTGACCGAAAGGTTGATTTGTAATGAATTTTCAAAATTTATATTTCTTGAATGTTTGATATTTGTGCCTCATTATATATGCATGATGGTCATAAAACTAACATTTTGAATTCAATTGTATCCATTTTAGGTCATAATCTGTAAGATTATATGATAACCAACTGTGTTAATTTTCATGTCAATTGAATGTACAGATCCAGAGATATCTTGTTTCAAAGATCACCAATTATGCTAAAAAGACAATTCCGAGAAAACAAAGAAAAACAGAAAAAGAACTCACAAAATGAAGTTTAATGAGCTCCTGTTGAATAAAGGTCTCCTTCTACTGCAGCTGCAGTGTCTATGAATCCCATTTTCAGTGCTCTCAGGGTCTTTCCATTGCAATGTCCTTACTTGCTGAATAGATCCTGTGCAGCGTTTCTCCTGTATGCTTTCTTTGCCATGCGTTGACTTGTGTTCATGTATATCGAAAAATTCTGCAATGCACTGTGGCCTTTCCCAATAGAACGCACAAATGCCACCATTCGCACATTTACTTCTTTGTTTGTGAGTAGCTGAAGATGAAACATCAGAAGTATTGAAATTGGCAGTCCATTCGCCACTGTTTGTGCGCTTGATACTGATTTCATGACAAAAGCCATTCCGAGTCTCTTCGACGATCTCACAGGTCAGTGAGTACTGATAACATTTGTCACATCTAAAGTTAGCGCATAAAAACCCAAACAGTAGTTTTACATCCATAAGGATAAACCCATTTCCTTTGTTGTCATTTTTAGCTTGTCTTTCACTTTCTTGGACCTTTATGACCTTTATTTTCTTTGCTGAGGAGCACAGAGGTTTTATAGCGTCACTATCGACAATAGGTGTCTCATTTTCAGGCAACGGTTTGTTGATGTACACGCCTCCCAGTCTTTGTCTTATTTCTCATTGTGAACAAAAGAAGCTCTGCTAACTACTATTATACAGAATCAGTATAAAACTAGCAATAAATAGAGTTGATGTTGGTGAAAATGCACAATGCATGTAACAAATGTTGAAATTTACGATCAAAGCTTTCTAGACACACACTTTTGAAAAATTCAGAAGAAATCATTGAGTGATTCCCCATGGAAAAGTTATAAATATCTTTTTCCTGTTGCCTATGTATAATTATAATTTCGCAGTTTTACAATTACGCACCTTCTTGTTGGGTCATTATTCACATGGTAACCAACTATAAACATTGGTTGCTATGCAAATCACTCAAGGGGGCGTGTGTAGAAAAACACTGATTCCTATCAAATCAGAGTATCTCTAAGCTTCTATGAATTATTTTTAGTTCAAGAACATGTTGACGATGATTTAAAGCATGAAAATGAAAATTGTTGGATTTTTATTTTTTTTTAAGCTTTTCTGGGTATACTTCTACCTTAAATACATAATTAAATGCTCGAGTGTATTATAGGCTTAACGGGAAATTCATCGCGCTTTAGAAGGTTATTTGTTTTCGGTATATTACATGTCTTTTTTTTCTTTCATACAGAGTGATCGTAACCTGTGCGATCCCAGCATTAAGAAAGCAATAAAGAAATCAATCTAAGCAAAGCAAAGCATAAACAGTGTGTAGAGTTCCCCTGACGCAGAACTTGTTGAGACTGTGTAAATTTTTAATCTTTGAGGCGATTCTATGTTTGGAATTCCGCTATCTAACTTATAGCAAAGAAAGCACACCCAAAGACAAATTTAACGCACCATCAAACAACTTAAGTCGTAACGGGAAGAAGAACACTGGCCCGAGCTTTGTTAGTTTACTGACACAGAGAGATAATTCATAATTTCCTGAACAGTGATGTGACTAGTTTTCTCACTGGACTTAAACCATACCTCACGGATAAAGTGTACCAGCACGCGTAAGAATTTTATTATCAGCGGCATAGCCAAATAGACCACACCATCCTCACCCCGGTATCAGAGACCGTGCCCTCCCATAGAAACTGTTATTAAGAAAAGAGACACAACTACAGATTCATTTTCCAGCGATTACGGGATCCTTTTATGTGCTGACCACCTACCCGATAATCTGAGCCTAGAACTTGAACAAACACTCATACATTTAGTTGAGGTGTAACTGCTGTTGTGTTATTCTATGGAGTGCAAGATTTTTTCACAATCGGTAAGTGAGAGCAAGATGAGTGAAGGCCTTTGCTAGCGCGTGTATGAATGACAGGAAATTAATTCTTTTGTGTGACCATTTTGTTAACTTGCTTACCTGGTAACATATATCTTTTCTGTATACCCTACATTGTTCCTTTAAGTGGGATAGTTGATAATTTGTTAACTCTGTTTAAAACCACCTCCTTTCCATTTGCTTAGTAAAGGGAAGAACAGCTGGGAAGAACAGGTTTTTTTTCTATCACTTATACCTAACTTGGTAACACCTCTTTCAGAGTAATTAACTTTACTGTTAGGTTAACGTACCCGTGTTCCTGATATTATCTATCTCTGGACTGGGTTTATCTTTGTCTAATGAGCGGGAAGGGCTTAGTCGATACCAATCTTCTTCACCCCCTCCCAAACTTGTTATTTGCATTTGTGTACTTATGATAATTTATGTAATATCTGATATTTTTAGTGATTGATGTTTAAAGTGAATAAAATCACCTAAACTCATTTAGTTCTGTGTGTTGGATATACCCAAAGCCCAACATTTCCCCTATTCGTTTAATATAGTTTGTATCAACGTCGTGTGTGTGTTTGAAAACACCGAATCGGTGTGCGCGCAGATGCGAGTCTGGAAAACTGGCAAATAATTGTTTGACCAGGAGAGTGAAAGAGGAGATTGAGAGACACGATTTGTCGTAAATAAGTCTGTCTTTACTCTCCTCCAGCACGCTGTGAAGTAACTATTAAATCTCTACATTTTCTATCACTGAGCTTTCCATCATCATTTTCCACTCTAAACCGGACCACTATTTCTACGACTCTTTTCTCTCAAAATAAATTTACGACACTGAGTTCTATGTCCAAATATCAGAAGAAAAAAAAACTTCTTGAACAGGCCCATAAATCTGATAAATATTCTGATGAATCTGAAATATAGACTTGACTATTGTGTATTTTTTAAAGGTGCGATTTTTCTAATTAAGTATGTTTGTAATTTAGAATTCTTGTTTAAAGTGGAAGTTGTGTTAGTTAATGTGTGTATTTTTATACCAGTATCTTATTTTAAGTGCAACATATAATATATAATAGATTTATTTGTGCTTTACCTTAATTTTTAACATGTCCCGTTTTTTTACAAAATGTCCCGGGTTTTTTAGGTAAAAATTTGGAAATGTCCCGGTTTTTTAACAAAACATTATGGGAACCCTACCCTAGAATGACTATTGACTTAACAAGAGGTAAGCTAAACTTGCCGCCCGCTATACAGTCACGTGTTAAACAAGTCAAATCTCGCAGTGAGCTGAATGTTGATGTGATATAACATATTACGTAATAGAATAACAGTTAATTTATCTTTTTTGTACCGTTTGTGTTATATAAATTGGTTGGACTGAAGTGAAGATATAAATACTTAAAACTACATATGCCCCCCCCCCCCCCCTTCCCCCCCGACCCCGGGACCAGACAGCAGATGTTGAAATGTTGTGTTTGCAATGTTTTTAAATATGTTTTAGTACATTATATGCTACTTTTATTTATAATCTGTCCTTTTTTGCTCCTGTTTAGTTTTTTTAACAATGATAATCTACTGAAAATGTATTCTTACCAACTCTTTACTGCCAGTGTTTGTTGTTGTTGTTGTTGTTGTTGTTGTTGTTGTTGTTGTTGTTGTTGTTGTTGTTGTTTACCTAGGGCTGCTGAGCTTATCGCTCTTTTGCAGCAAAAACCAAGTTGAAGACTCCTTGATATTATCTACACTGTAGATCTAGGCTTTTCCTGTGGCTTTTCTGCCATTCCGAAACGTGTTGAGTTCAAGTCGTGAGCTCCAGTTTCTCCAGCTTGGCTTGCATTTAAAGGATCGTCACATCTGGTCCCAAACTAGGTGTAAGAAGCGCGTGGCATAATGTGCATTCCCCGCCATCTAAGGGGGCTCTACAACTATGCACAGCTAAAATACTGTGGTCTGGTTCTGGGCTCTCCCAAGGAATTGTCATGTCCTGCACTGAGTCACTTCTCAGCTTCCCCTGCCTATCACTGGGTCCATAGTGAGATCCTCCTGCATGCAGTCAACCAGGTCAAACCCAAAGAATCACATCTGGAGCTCAAGTGACTTCTCCAAATTTAGTGTGCAATACTTGGTTCTCAGCATGTTTCACCACATGGGATATCCCTGAAAGTGTGTGGTTGATTTCAATAGCCAATGAGGGTGTAATTAGCCTTACAGACAAAGGTTCAATTCCTCATATGTAAATTGTAGCATTGTGCATTGCTCATGATCAAATAAGGATGACTCCAGATATGCCTCTATGCATACTGCCAATGACAAACATTGTCACTGACCAAAGCACATACAGGGACGATCGCATCCTGTGAGATGAGATGTTTAAGATAAGAGATCAATGTCACCAGGTGAGACAGAATGAGATATGATGACATTAGAAAAATGGTAGGAACTACTTCCTGCTTAAAGTATATAGAGATACAGAAGATCGAGTGGTTTGGCCATCTCATAAGAAAGGTACCTGATAAATTACCACTACTCGCCTACAACACTATAAGACCTGGGTTCAGAGCACGGGGACGACCAAGAAGCAGACGGATAGACAACATCACATATATCCTACAACAGTTAAATAAATCAATCAATACGAAGCACTAGTTTTATGGTGCCTAGTTGGCAGGGAGAATAGTCCGATTCATTTCCGTAGCTAGGCGGTGTTGTCGTTCGGAAAGTCCTGGGTTCGATTCTCACGTAAGCCTCTCACTTCTGTTGTTATTCTGTTGTCTTGCTTTCTACTTCTTTATTTCTCACCAGTGCCTGTGTAATATTTATTTACATCCTACAACAACACGGGCTCGGGAACTTGGCTCAGGAACTTGGCTCGGCAACTTGGCTCCGAACTTGGCTCGGGAATGCAGACTGCAGCTCCACACTGTGCTTCACGACAATAGTGGAAGAAAAAAGTAAGTAAAGTAAGGTCATTTATAATGAAGCCTCCGACTGACCAAGTGATTAGAGCGACTTCTTATCTCGGCGGGAGTCTGAAAGGCTAAGAGGTATGGCGTCCGCCTCGAATTCTAAAGGAATCGGGTTCGATTCCCAGTAGATGGAATATAATTTATGCTAATGTTTTTTTAGAACCAGTGGTACTAATGATGTCATACTCTCTCCCCCCCCACCCCCCAACCCCCACCCGGTATCCAGGGTAGTGAGATAGGAGGCCTAGCCTTCTTGGATAAGGGCGAAAAAATAGGTGGTCCCGTGGGTAAGTTGCGCACGTTAAAAATCACACGGCAGTTGGAAATCGTAAAGAGTAGGTCATAAGTCCGCTTGCTCTGGCAAGATTTAAACATTAGAAACCTACCCACCACAAAAATATTTATAGAATGTGTGATTCCTACATGCACACATTGGGTTTCTAGCCGGTGCTACGGAGTTCGTGCACAGTGCTGAGGTCCTCCTTGTGTGATCTAAAGGAGGAGATCGGAGCACTAATGGAGTTGTCAGTGTGCAGTGAAGATAGTCGTTAAAACCAAAATTAAACCAAACTTCTCTCGGCATACGTACCAGGTTCCGGTCACGCAACGTACAGTGTTTCCTATTATCAAGAGCGTCATTAGGGATATTTGGCATGCAGATTGTGCTAACATAAAAAAGAAATACTTGATTGACATATAATTTGAATATTCCATATAATCAACGTCATTTGCATTACAAGGAGTAATCTGCAGCTTGCCAGGCAGCTTGAGATAGTAAAAAATCTTATTGTCAATTCAACCAAAAACCGTATAGAATTCTATGTAGCTCATTTTCTCAAGCAGAACAGCTGAGTGTTGTACAGTTGCGATTGTAAAATTAGGAGAGCCAAACTGACCCACAGATGTAAAAAACTATAATTTATGTCGTATCTTGTCACATGACTTATTTTTCTAGCTATTTTTAAATGCATCTTGTAGTTTGAAGAAATGTTCAATTGTTTTTCATTTTCTGACCTTCCGTACTTTTTTTTCCTTTTAACGTTAAAATACTTAAGCAGACGTTGGTTAAGAGTTTGTTTATTGGCTGAAACGTTTGGTAATAGGTTTTCTCAGTAGCTGAGATGTTTGGTAATAGATTTTATCAGTGATTGAGATATTTGTTAATAAGTTTGATCAAGAGCTGAGATATGTGTTAATAGGTTTGATCTGCAGCTAAGATGTTTGTTAACAGGTTAGTACAGTGACTGAGATGTTTGTAAACATGTTTCATCACCGCCCAAGATGTTTTAATGAGATTTGTTGGGAGCCGCGCTGGTGTAATGGCTACGGCGTTGTACTGGCGACCAGGTTTTCATGGTTCAAACCCGGGCGTCAGATTTTGAAGGAATGTTTACGACCGGAAATTTGACTGAATAACCTGAACGGCTCCTGCACATAAATCCCGTGTGGATGGGAAGGAGCGAAGCTCCTGACCGGGTTGGAAGGAAAGTCCACTGACCCCCCCCCAGCCTCGCAATGACATGTCATTGGGCCAAAAGAGCTGGAAAGCTCGAGTGCCACTGGTTAGAGAAAAAAGAAATGAGATTTGTTCAATAGCTAAGATATTTAAGATGTTTGCCCATTGGCTGACATGTTTTTTAAGAGTTTGCTCAATAGCTAAGCTGATTGTTAAAATTTTGCTCAATAGTTAACATGTTTATTAAGAGTTTGCTCAATTGCCAAAATGCTTGTTAAGATTTTGCTCAATAGCTAAAATGTTTTTTAAGGGTTTGCTCAATAGCTAAAACGCTTGTTAAGATTTTGCTCAATAGCTAAAATGTTTATTAAGAGTTTGCTCAATAGCTACAATGTTTGTTAAGAGTTTGCTCAATAGCTTCAATGTTTGTTAAGAGGTGTGCTCATTGTTGAGATGTTTGTTAATAGGTTTGCTCTGTGGCTGAGATGTTTTAACGAAGTTAGCTTAATAAGTAAGATGTTTGACAGGTTTTCTCATTGGTTGAGATGTTTGTGAAGAGTTTTTTTTTTTTCAATAGCTAAGATGTTTTAAAAGATGTTGCTATTGGCGGAGATATTTGTTAAGAGGTCTGGTCAATAACTGAATGTTTGTTAAGAGTTTTGTTACTTAGTTCAGATGTGTATTAAACGGTTTGCTAAGTATGTGAAATATGTATTACGAGGTTTGCTGAACAGATAAGATGTTTTTTAAACAGGTTTGCTGAGTAGCTAAGATGTTTGTTAAACGATTTTCTTAGTAGCTGAAATATTTGTTACGAGGTTTGCTCAGTAGTTGAAATGTTTGATACTAGGTTTGATCAAAAGCTAAGATGTTTGTTAAGAGGTTCGCTTAGTGGTTGCGATGTTTGTTACGAGGTTTGATCAATAGTTAACATATTTGTTAAGAGGTTTGATAAGCATCTAAGATGTTTGTTAACAGGTTTGCTCAATGGCTGAGATGTTTGTTAACTCATTCTACCCCAGGTAGTGTTTGCGTTTTACCCAGGCACCAAAATTGCTGCTAATTATTTCCTCACTGTTGATGTTTTAACTCTTTGACTCCGTAACAGCGCTCAGAGGCCTGATCAGATTTGTCACGCGTATCAAAACAACGCTCATAACGGTGTTTTTAGTTTTTCACGACTAAACCCAAAATATTGTCCGTTTAATGCAGTTTATATCTTAAAACGCGTAAAATGACTTTCGCTACTATATAAACAACTAATGAGTGTAGTTAAGAAGCACGTGTGCGTGTTGGCTACAGAGATGTGTCAAGTTTTGTATTTACAATTTCTAAGCCTTCTAAGCAAATAATTGTGTCAAACTAATTAGAAACATTGCTGACATTGACGATGATTGTGTGGTAGTCACAGTTTATTGTCAAATAACGGAATCGGTGCAAGGAAGCTAGACACATTCGATTTAGCTGATGAGTACGCGTGATCCTATTCTAGCCGATCGAATAGCAACAAAACTAGACATACAGTAACATCAAATCACTAGTCCTATGTAGAAGATACTATAGTGTTCAAAAAAAGAAACGCATAGCTATCCGAGGGCGCGTTTTTATGAGTTTGTAAGTAAAATTTGGTGCTAGGGTATATAAAAAAAAAGCCTCAAATGTTCTTTACAGTGTCAAACGCACGTGTTGACCTGAATTGCGTTCGTTTTTGTAATCGTTACAACGCAGTGGTCAATAGTGTTTATGACGCAATTTTTGACCACAGCTCATGTTGCGCGCACGTGAAAGCAACAAAATTTGGGGTGAACACTTTTCACTGACTGCGCAACTGAAACCCTATAAAAGGATAACGCTACACAAAAATAAGTGTAGTTCATTTGCAAGCAAACATGACGCTAGACTTTGGGCACAACGACCTCACCGAGTACCTGTCCTTACGCGCCGCCATCGCCAAAATCGACTTCTTTGGGCCAACCAGCATCGTCCCTGGGCAGCTGACAATCAATGGAGACGTGTCTGGTTTAGTGACGAATCTTTCTTTTTGTTGCAGCGTCATGATAGACGGCGTAGGGTCTACCGTAGGCGAAATGAACGTTTTGCCCAAAATTGCGTTGATGAAGCTCCGCCGCACGGTGGTGGGGGTGCAATGGTGTGGGGAATGATCAGTTATAACGGAAGGAGTCAATTGGTGCACATTGAAGGAGGCTTGAATGCGCAACGATACGTCAATGAAATTCTTCGACCCCATGTCCTTCCACTTTTGGCTGCCCAAAGGTCTGTGTTTCAACAGGACAACACCAGACCCCATTGTGCACGGTTGACCACGCAGTTCCTGACTGCCAACAACATTCTCACCCTTCCCTGGCCATCCCTGTCTCCAGACATGAGTCCGATTGAGCACCTGTGGGATGAGCTGCATAGACGTGTTTGTCGTCGAGACGTTGCTCCAGCCAATCGCCGTGATCTGTTCCAGGCACTCCAGGAAGAGTGGGCAGCCATCCCACAGGCCCACATCAGACGTCTGATCGCATCCATGCCCAGGAGATGCCAGTCGCTGATAGATGTAAGAGGAGGCCACACACCATACTAACGGGAAAGCCCGTACGCCAAAAAAACTCTCGTGACCCAGATGCAAAACAACTGTCAATTGATTGGTTGAACCCTAAGGTATTCTTGTGTGCAATTTGAACAATTAACTCGTTAAATTAAAAAAGTTATTGAATGTCAAAATTATGGCTATGTGTGTGCCTTCAGTAGCTATGCGTTTCTTTTTTTTGAACAGTATATTTAACTTTAAAGACGTGTAAAAAGTTTGCAAATGATGTTATTCTTCTTTATTTGTTTGAAAATTACGTAACGCAATATTGCATATATTTATTTTTTATTCTTATAAGGGACCACAGTAAAAACTGGTGTGAGTATTACTAAATGTCCTAACTGTGGCCATAATCAGTGTTTTATTACCTCTTAAATGGACTACCTTGATGTTTGAAGACTTAAAGGAATGTTTTATTTTCTTCAACAGTACGTTGTTTTTGATAAGCTCATATTCTCCTGTGAACGTTTTAGTGTTTTGTTTTTCAATTTACATGCAACATGTTTCAAGTATATCGAACGGACTTGTATCACTACTACAAAAGACACTAAATATTATAATTCACTATCTATTTCCCTACAGTTTGATATATAATATGTTCATGTTCACAGAAAGGATTTACATAAAATTTACACTAAAAAGTTGTACATTTCACCGTTTGGAATTCTTAGAACAGTAATGACGACACAGGGTGGAAAATAACTACGGAAGCAATGAGTTAAAAGGATCAGTAAAGGTTTATTTACACGTAGCTATCTCATTATATTGTTGTAAATGAGCAAAAATACCAATGTTATGAGTCTTATACACAACAAAAAGTGTGATTTGCATCCTGTAAAATGCATTCATGAGGAAACAAGAACATAACACACACACACACAAAACGCACTAGGTAGCGCTTTGGAGAATAACTCACTATGTCGCGGAAAAATCGCACAACAGAATTGAAATCCCACGAAAGTTACAAATAGAAAAGTGAACTCAGTCGGGGACCTTCGAGAAGGAAAATGTTAAATCTAGATTGGGCGTATAAGCACGCTAAAATTCGATTCTGGACTCTCAAAATTCCTTAGCTAAAAAGAGTCCAGCGGACTGACACGCTTGTCGAAGCCACATAGCCACAGTCCATTGCTGAGAAAAGCAAAGCTGACCTGCTTGTGAGAGACTTGCATATTGTGATAAGCTTACTTACTTACTTACTTAGTCGTTCCTCTTCTACCGTGAGGTGTAGAGGTTTGGAAAAGAGTGCGCCAGACTATCCTATCGGCTGTCTTCCTCCTGGCCTGGTTCCATTCTTAGTCCTCGGTCCTTCAAAGATTGTCTAATGTTGTCCTCTCAGCGGACTCTGGGTCATCCTGGGGGTCTGGATCCCTGGCTCTTTGTTTCCCATGCATGTCGTGGTATCCGATCTTCTCCCATTCTGCAGACATGGCCAAACCATCTTAGTTGGTGTCGTGGTTGAGTTAGAGTGTAGAGTATTTGTCGAGTTGGACAACTGTAGTGAAATCGACAAGGGGTAGTGAACTGACAGAGTTATAGATTACACTTTAGATAAGGTGTAAATAGGAGATGGACTTGAGACAACCTGGAAGAAGATTTATTCAAAGGATCTCTCTCTCTCTCCAGGCCTCAACTCACTTTTACTGTCTAAGCGTCTCCTGCTCTCACTCTTTTCTCTTATCAAACATAGAGATTCTAGTAAAGAGCTAAAAATACAAATATGGATGGAAAGGTCGTGAACAGCGTATTAATAAAGGTGTAAACTTTATTAAAGAAGAAAAAGCATGGAATTAATGCATATCATCACAACAACATAAAATTACATCAAAAATCATCAATAACCAAAATATGCAAAATACACCAACAACCACACACACAGATCACCATTCATAAAACCTGTAGAACACAGAGAGATGAAATAACTGAGTGTCAGCCCGTCCGTTTTCGGGACCATATGAAATAGCTCCAGTAAGTGGTTTTTTTTCGTATATATCCTCCATCGGTGATGGAATTAACCTGAATAAAATCACTGTATAGGCGCTATCATTGGTGATTCCTCCCTACTGGCGCGAGGTGGGCTGGAAGACTCTATTTACCTTCTGTTTACCAAAATGAATAAACTGCGTGGCAGTCCGTCCGTTTTCGGGGACCAGATGAAATAGTCCGGACAGTGTGTTACTTGTAGATCCTTCGTGAGGGACTATGCCTACAAAACTGTCCTTGTTGGTACTATCATTGGTGACTCCCTCTTACTGGCGCGAGGTGGGCTGGGGGACGCTGTTTATCTCCTGCAGACCAACTGAATGAACTTAGCGACAGCCTGTCCGCTTTCGGGGACCAAGGGAAAAGCTCCAGTAAGGGGTTTTTTCGTATATATCCTCCATCGGTGATGGAATTAACCTGAATAAAATCACTATATAGGCGCTATCGTTGGTGACTCCCCCTACTGGCGCGAGTGGGGCTGGAACTCTGTCCATAGATGGCTGCTCATACGTGCGAAGTTCTACATAGACCCAGAAATAAACCATGGGACGAAGTCACTTGAGGACAATTGATCCCAAGGCGTGCTTATCCGGCGCTAGAATTGGCTTTAAATCCGGTTTTGGCTTGTTGACTGTGGCTTGGCTGAGTGCCCCGTTTAGGCACAAAAAAGGCGGGTAATATAGAATTCTGCTATAGGCATGCTGGGCGGTTTTGATATTCTGGAAGCCGCAATGCTCTGGCTGGTAATCCAAGAGGCGAGTAGAGAACTACTACTGCATTTGGCGATTCCAGATTTAGCGTTGGCTCCGTTGCACTGCGTGAGCTTAACTTGGCGTTGACAAAAGGGGTTTTGATTCAGGAACGGGGTGTGACACTCGTGGGGCTAGATATCCTCAGAATCCCTCTAGACGAAGAGACGGTGACATTCTTCGTCTGACTGGAAACTAGACTAGCAATTCTGTATCCCCTGAAACTGAGACCCAAAAAGAGACACCCTTTTACTTCAAGCAAATAATAAATCACACTAACTTTATACAGAAAGTTTCGCTCCACTATGGGATTAAATTTATTGTAGTTATTGCTATGATAGTTTAGGGCTGTCTTTAACCATGTCTCCTGTTCCTTAAAAATATCAATTATCAACACGCGCCCGCATAGGCTTAATATCTTTTGCACCCCCAGGTACCTGTCAGTAAATGTTCTGACATCAAAAATCTACTCCTCTTCTCCCAATCTCAACATACAGGAAACCTAACCTGTAGTTACAGTTAATTAATATGCTTATTCATCTTACAACATTAAATGAATTTACATAAACAGATTACAGCATTTGACATTACACAAATAAATCGTAAGTCCCCTTTGGAAAATATATTAGCATTCCACAAAATGAGTACAAAGAAAATGCAATGTTCTTGCTATAATAATACAGTTGTGGCTAAATCATAAGATATAATTATATCTATGCCTGGTGACTGCTTTCAGTGAAAGTTATAGACTAGTGCCTAGCCACACAAGTAAGCATAAAATGATCCTCCCTTGCCACTAGAAATATCTATCAAAAAGGAATAAGTGACTATCTCCTATAATCCAGAGTTATTACCTGCATCTCACTATTCAGTTTTAAAGTGAACAATCCACACCTGACATTATCTTACAGAAATGACAGTTAATTTTGCTGACTCTTAACCCAATGGTAAGCATTCGTGGACTGATTCTACGCCTAATATCTGTTATTGTAAGTTTAACATTTAACCCATGATAAACCGTAACAGTTTAAGCACCACTTAATAGGCCGTAGACAGCGCTACCTTATCACTGAATAAATTACTAGGAGAAGTCCTCAGAAATAAATTCACTTTCCTAACAGATATATAAAAGCTAACATGAATCTAATATATTATAATTATAAGATATGTCAACTCACCCCGAAATGGCTAGAACATAGGCAAACACATTCTAGTACTGTGTTAAAGTTTGCCTTATCTCATGATGGTCATCTACGGGCCAGGAAAATTTACGAATGTCTTTGTCTATTAAAACCAGTCTACTCTTATAGATCACAAGGGACGCCCCCCCCCCCCCCCCCGGACCTGGCCTGCATATTTCTACAGAAGTTCGGCGAAAGACGTAATCTAGAGTAAGACAAAAGAAATCGTGCGAAAGTTCCCCAGGTAGAGAAATGCATAACATTATGCTCTATCTTGTCTAAGGGGCGAAAACCCAAAGACTGACCGCGATTGTTATCTTCCCCTGAAACAGATCACACTCGTTACCCAGGCCTCAAAGGGTACCAGCCGCTCGTCATCAAACGTTTTAAAGCAACCAGATAAATTCCCCTGTTGGGACCACAGAGGGTACCCGCCGCTAACGAACCGTTTCTTTCACAGAAACCGTCTTTGGCTCGTTCTAACACTTAAAGCGGACCCGAGAAATGTTTCTCTGGTCGAACAGGTGCGTTTAGATAACATTACGTCTAGCGTTAGCTGACCGCAGCTGGCCAGCGTAAACAACCTCGGGTGGGGTTGAGAAGGTGAAAAAATGTAGGTAGAATATGAAAGAAACGAAAATATAAAATGTCTCGGAAAACAGAACATTTAAGGGAGTAATCAAATTATGGACGAGATGGTAAAATAAATTATCTGTCACGTGACAAGTGCCCCCCCCCCCTTTTTTTAAAGTTCGAGGAATACGGACAAAAATGACAGTAATTTATCTTTTCCATCGTCTTTTGTTACCTGTCATTGGAACATCCTGTCGTGGAATATTCTAATCCACATATATAAATTAAAAGGTAAATGTAAAGCTTAACAAATAAATTCTAATAAAGAAAAGAGCAATGGTAAAATAACAGTGCTGTCACAAGGAATGTACTCGAAATCCCCCTTGTTTTCTGCTTCGTCTGCAAATTGTAACGCTTTCACGTTGATAGTAAAAGCCTACTATATTATTACCCGCTTTCTTCAATGAAACGTGTGCTGTATTTCTTGGAAAAACATTGAGATACCAAGCTGATCAATGACCTAATTTAAATATTTCATTCATTCCATTTTATACACGGCGTAACTAAAGACAGATGGACTAAAGGATAGAGAGAAGGGAGAGGCATAAAGCCGAACACGTGCAACACAAAACACGCGTCGCGCGATACACAATTACTACTATCACGCGTGTAAGGCCACATGCACTAACTTTTTCAGACGGACAGTGATAAATTCACTACCCTTCCCAGAGTTAGGTTTTAAAAAACCTGGGAAACGCTTATTAGAAAAGATAACATTATATGGGTTTACGTTTGAAAACATTACAGTACCCAGACAGCACATCTTCGAAACAGGAGGTAGAAGAAATTGCATATTTTGAACGCAGCCACTTAGCTCTATTAAATATATATATTTGGGTTCCTTAGGGTTTGCTGACAAAGAATATGTACAACGTTATGCAAATAGTCTAGGAATTAACAAGTTATAGCCAAAATAAAATGATGGTGCTGTCAGACAACACCCAAAATCAGAATCGCTCAGTGGTAGATTTTTTTACACCACCATTGTACGGGAAATGGGCCACAAGTTACATTTGAACTGATTGGCTGGAATGATATGTAAGGCTAAACACGATTAGTCGGGCTATAAATACTATCTTTGGTTGTTAGGGGAGACGTAGGAAGTTAAAATTTTTTCAAACACTTGTCGAAACGTGGCTCCATTGGCCAGACTCGCTGATATACTCACTTAGGAGCGTTAGTTCGAGACCACTAGTCAAATAAGCTTGATAAAGCAACAGTGCGTTGAAGCCAGCTCATATTTTTGCTAAATAAAAGCCTGGAACATAAGCAGATGGGAATTTGTGCCAGTAGTTGTGCCAGAATTCATTGCTAATCAACGTATCTGTGTTTGTTTCCATGAATTGTGGTAAGCTTGAAACATTCAGTATCTTTTAATGAAAATTGAATGTGAATTGTTAATTTATGCCTGTATATATGTGTAGTTCAGTAGCAAACATGATGTAAAGCCTATAATGCTCCAGCCTGAACAGAAGGTGTCGGAGGAAAGTAAAACTGCATGGAATGGCCAAACAGTACACTGACACCTAGATTATTGATTAGACAGAAATAATGCTGGAAGTGCAGAGGCGTAGTAACCATTAAGGAGGTAAATACTGGTATAAAGTATTTCAGATGAAGCTGACAGTTGGCCTAACGCTCTGAACTCAATGTTTGTGATGTATTGTGCTCAGTGTAAAAAGAGAGTATAAATTAGTTATGAAGTAGAAGGTACATCCTTCTTGTTTTCAGGGACCGTGGTCTTGATGGTATTGAGCAGCACCTGGTCAGAGCTTTGCTGAATCCAGAGTCGGACAGCATACTCCTTGGTCCATTTAGCTATCAGTGAGGTGTCTCCAGAGCCCAGGGGAGAAATCGAGCAGAGGAGTCTTTTCCTGCCGCCATCACGCAAGATAAGCTGATGTGGCCAGCTGAGCTCAACATTATGTACCCCATCTTAAAATGACCTTGTAAAAATAACATTAAGAGGGGAATTAAATTGTTTTAATATCAGGAACTGAGAACATCTCCAATACTAGTTCCAATAAAGACAAACTATTGAAGTCATGATGACAAATACCAACAGAGCTTGAACAAAACAAAACCAGTATTACCTCATATTACTACTACACAACTGACACACATAGGATACTTTTAATAATATATGTCACTACAATATTCATATTGATAAATTCTGTACATATAACTTGTAATTAAAATTGATTGTGATTCCTGGTTCCCTTTGTATTTGAATCAGGACACATATTCATTCATGACAGCAATGAATACATATTGTTATTTGAAAAGTTATCAGTGACTCCTTTAAGATATCCTTTAGAGTGTTATATGTATGTGAGTGTCACAGTGTTGTCAAGTGTGGTGGAATAAATTAAATTGTTTATCTGTCTGTTGTTGTTATGACTTACACTTCATCATACACATACCCTAGACATATAACGTAGTCATCACACTATTCCAGAATAATTCTGACTGAGATATACATATGTGGCAGCAAGTAAGGTTATATATAATACACTACTCTTATTAGATATAGATACCTTCACAGCTGATCTCAGTCAGTACACTAAGTCCCCTATAAATATTTATAACATCCCACCTTACCACATATATTGGGGTCTCGCTCTTGGGATTTTGAATCTTTCCCTATTAAAAATATTGGGGGTAATTCACTTCAGGGAATATAAGAATTAAAAGGTATCCTTGGGTGGAATTAAATAAGGTTGAGCTCACGGTGCCTGTGTTGTCCATTAGATATATATTTAGAGATTGAATTGTTGGTTAGACATTGTATAAATTTACCTGATAGACAATGGCGGACCTGGCCAAATTTCGATCTGCTGCTGTTCAGACTGCAAAAGAGTTAGGATTAGATGGGCAAGTTATGGTTGCCTATGTCACTACGGAATGTGACAAATTTATTGAACGCGAAGAAAGAAGGTTTGAAGCCGAAAGAAAGTTAGAGGCTGAAAGGGAAATTAAGAAGTTACAATTTGAGGCTGAGGCTGAGACTAAGAGGTTGCAGATTGAGGCTGAGGCTAAGAAATTGGAGGCAGAAAGAGAAGACAAAAGATTAGCTGCAGAAAGGGAAGAGAAGAAATTAGCTGCAGAAAGGGAAGCAGAAAAGGAGGAGAAGAGATTACAAAGGGAACATGAGTTACGACTAAGGGAGTTTGAGTTTCAAGGCCATGCTCCTGAAAATGGTGCCAGTCCCTTTGCCTCTGATGCCACTGCTAGCCAAGGAGCCTCAACCTCAGCTATGAATTTTCATTTAGATCATTTTGTTGAGAAAGACGATGATATAGAGAGCTACCTAAATAGGTATGAACTATTAGCTACCACGTATGGGTTAGAGAGAGAAAGGTGGAGCTTAAAGTTATCTCAGGGACTTCGTGGGGCAGCTTATGAAGTTTTTGCAAAAATGAGCAGAGGTGATCAGGAAAATTATGACATGCTAAAGCAGGCTCTTTTGTTAAGATATGAAAAGAATGCAGAATTTTATAGGAAAAAATTTAGGAATGCTAAACTACTGTCAGGTGAAACCTATCACCAGTTCTCTGCACGAATAGAGACATACTTGGAGAAATGGACTTCTCTGGGGAAAACCCAAGATCTTAAGGAAATGGTCCTTATAGAGCAATTAAGAGAGTCCATGGCTCCAGACCTGAGAAAGTTTCTCATGGAACAAGGTGCAGAGAGGCTGGGTGAGTTGCTAAATGTTGCTGAAAGGTATCAAGCAGCTCAAGCAGAGGTAACAGGTAATAAAAAGAAACAAGTGGATAACTTTAGGGCACCACAGAACTTTAATAAATTTGATCCTAGGGATCAAAACAAAGGTAAGCACCAATTTGATAGGCCACGGTATGAAAATAAAAATAAATTCCCACAATTCGATGAAAGGAAATATGATGAAAGAAAATCTTTCAACCAAGGAAAAAGGTGGTGTAAGAATTGTCAGATGGACAATCATGACACTGACCGTTGCAGAAGGAAACCTGTGTATATGGCAACCCTTCAGGTCAGGTCGACCTCAAGACAGGAGGAGGATATTATGTTAGATACCACTCCAGAAGAGATGAGGAAGGCACAGGCTGGGGATAAAACACTCAAGCCTTGTTTCAGAAAATTGTCAACTTGTCATACAACTCCAGGCAAGGGAGATTTTTACATGAAAAACAAGTTGATGTATAGGAAGACTGGAGCTAGATCCAAAGGTCAGGGACAGCTGGTACTTCCTAAAAGATATAGGGCAGACTTAATAAGGAGCCTACATGTGAAACCAGATGGGGACCATGAGAAGATAGGTACCATCATTCAAAAGGTGGCTCACAATTATTATTGGCCCAAAGCAAGATGGGACATTGAGAATTTTGTAGAAAGGTGTAGCATAGCACATGAGGGAACACCCACAAGTGGGAACATGGATCAGGACCTGGACACGCCACGGGGCAAAATTAGGCCTGATAATAAAAAGAAAAATAGATTTGATAAAGTGGACCAAATGGAATGGGAAGCCCCTTTTCACGGACAAGCTTCACTTAACTGTTTTACAATGGCCACTATGCGGAGAGTGCAAAAAGATGTCTTACCCCAGGATAAGCCGAAAATCCCTCAATCGGACTTAAACAAACTGGAGGAAGAGGATGTAGAGAGGAAATCTCTCATCAAGAATTTTAAGTGGGGAGAAAGCCCCAAAAGAAAAATTGGTAGCGGTCGTTTTGTGAATGATAATTCTGGGAGGAAAAATCATCACTATAAAGCTTCGAGTGGAAGAGACCATACCGGTGCATGGACAAATAGGTCCACACAATTAAAGGTCCATATGTAGCTTTGTTAAGAACGTGGACTGATGAAAAGGCAGAGGAAAACATTACATCTTCATACCAATATGTGAATGAGCTGACCACTCGTTTAAAAACTGGCTGGAAACTTGCCAATGAAAATTTGAAACAAGCCAGGAAGAAACATGCTGCCTATTATAACAGGAAGGCGAAAGACAGAAATTTGGCTGTGGGAGAGAAAGTACTGCTTCTTTTGCCCGGGAGTCAGAATAAGTTACAAATTGGATGGCAGGGTCCATATACAGTTTTAGAGAAGGTGTCTAGAACAAATTATAAGATAGATAAGAAGGGGAAAGAAAAAATCTATCATGTGAATCTCCTGAAGAAATATTTGGAAAGAGAACATCAGGAAGAGACACACTTGTTGACCTTGTCCATCGCCATGGAGATGAAAAAGGAACCACTTTCATCATTTGAATATCCATTACACCCCTGTGAGACAGCAGCACAGGTGAAAATCAGTACACATTTAACGAAAACTCAGAAAGAGAGAGTGCAACAGGTTCTAAATAATCATGCAGAGGTGTTAACAGACCGACCAGGGCATACAAACCTATTGGAATATGATATGAAACTGATAGACCCCACACCTGTCTGTATGAAACCATATTCGATTCCGTTTGCTAAGGAGAAAGCTTTGAAGGAAGAGATAGACTATCTGTTGAAGGAAGGAATTATTTCGCACAGTGAATCTTCGTATAGTTCCGGTGTTGTACTCTTAAGGAAGCCCTCTGGAGAACATAGACTCTGTATAGATTACAGGAGACTGAATGCTATTACAGAAGGACAGGTGGATCCATTGCCGGATACAAATCAGCTGTTTGCCAGACTAAATAAAGCTAAATATTTCTCAAAAGTGGATCTGAGTAAAGGATACTATCAGATTCCAGTAAAACCTGAGATCAGACAAAATTGTTGGATGTAAACATTTCGGAGGAACGTAATGAATCCCTGAGTTGCCTCTTTGATTGAGGATATTCCGAATGTTTCATACAGGATAATAAGAAGATTATGGGATCCACTACGAAAACTCTGCTATCACCAGGTATATGTTATCTCCTCATAACGTACATTTTGAGGGAAATATAATGTTCTCTGGACATGTCATTGCGCAGACTCAGAGAAGAGAAATGGTGAATACGGGTTGCGAAGCAGCATTAAGACAAGCACTCACACTTGCGGCTGTTCAGTAACATAACCGAAATATATTATTGGTTGTAGAAGTCTGAGGCAGATTTCATGAGTAGTGCCTACTCTGAATGGACCCAACTACATAAAACCATGATAGCACCACAGCAGAGTAAAGTCAAGTTGACTTACATTTATCTATGTGTATATAGAATAAAGGACTGACATGGGATGTCTGTTTTAAGAGGGGAGGTGTCGTGAAATATTCTAATCCACATATATAAATTATCAGGTAAATATAAAGCCTAACAAATAAATTTAATAAAGAAAAGAGCAATGGTAAAATAACAGTGCTGTCACAATGACTGTACTCGAAATCCCCCTTGTTTTATGCTTCGTCTGCAAATTGTAACGCTTTCACGTTGATAGTAAAAGCCTACTGTATTATTACCCGCTTTCTTCAATGAAACGTGTACTGTATTTCTTGGAAAAACCTTGAGATACGCAAGCTGATCAATGACCTAAATTTAATATTTCATTCATTCCATCTTATACACGGCGTAACTAAAGACAGATGGACTAAAGGATAGAGAGAAGGGAGAGGCATAAAGCCGAACACGTGCAACACAAAACACGCGTCGCGCGATACACAATTACTACTATCACGCGTGTAAGGCCACATGCACTAACTTTTTCAGACGGACAGTGATAAAAACACTAACCTTCCCAGAGTTAGGTTTTAAAATCCTGAAAAACGCTTATTAGAAAAGATAACATTAGATGGGTTTACGTTTGAAAACATTACAGTACCCAGACAGCACATCTTCGAAACAGGAGGTAGAAGAAATTGCATATTTTGAACGCAGCCACTTAGCTCGTTTAAATTTGTATATTTGGGTTCCTTAGGGCTTGCTGACAAAGAATATGTAAAACGTTATGCAAATAGTCTAGGAATTAACAAGTTATAGCCAAAATAAAATGATGGTGCTGTCAGACAACACCCAAAATCAGAATCGCTCAGTGGTAGATTTTTTTTAAACCACCATTGTACGGGAAATGGGCCACAAGTTACATTTGAACTGATTGGCTGGAATGATATGTAAGGC
Organism: Oreohelix idahoensis; assembly: GCA_024509875.1. NCBI lineage: Eukaryota > Metazoa > Mollusca > Gastropoda > Stylommatophora > Oreohelicidae > Oreohelix > Oreohelix idahoensis. The sequence continues at coordinate 205,991 of JAMPIV010009455.1, read as the reverse complement.
TAAACACGATTAGTCGGACTATAAATACTATCTTTGGTTGTTAGGGGAGACGTAGGAAGTTAAAATTTTTTCAAACACTTGTCGAAACGTGGCTCCATTGGCCAGACTCGCTGATATACTCACTTAGGAGCGTTAGTTCGAGACCACTAGTTCAAATAAGCTTGATAAAGCAACAGTGCGTTGAAGCCAGCTCATATTTTTGCTAAATAAAAGCCTGGAACATAAGCAGATGGGAATTTGTGCCAGTATTTGTGCCAGAATTCATTGCTAATCAACGTATCTGTGTTTGTTTCCATGAATTGTGGTAAGCTTGAAACATTCAGTATCTTTTAATGAAAATTGAATGTGAATTGTTAATTTATGCCTGTATATATGTGTAGTTCAGTAGCAAACATGATGTAAAGCCTATAATGCTCCAGCCTGAACAGAAGGTGTCGGAGGAAAGTAAAACTGCATGGAATGGCCAAACAGTACACTGACACCTAGATTATTGATTAGACAGAAATAATGCTGGAAGTGCAGAGGCGTAGTAACCATTAAGGAGGTAAATACTGGTATAAAGTATTTCAGATGAAGCTGACAGTTGGCCTAACGCTCTGAACTCAATGTTTGTGATGTATTGTGCTCAGTGTAAAAAGAGAGTATAAATTAGTTATGAAGTAGAAGGTACATCCTTCTTGTTTTCAGGGACCGTGGTCTTGATGGTATTGAGCAGCACCTGGTCAGAGCTTTGCTGAATCCAGAGTCGGACAGCATACTCCTTGGTCCATTTAGCTATCAGTGAGGTGTCTCCAGAGCCCAGGGGAGAAATCGAGCAGAGGAGTCTTTTCCTGCCGCCATCACGCAAGATAAGCTGATGTGGCCAGCTGAGCTCAAAATTATGTACCCCATCTTAAAATGACCTTGTAAAAATAACATTAAGAGGGGAATTAAATTGTTTTAATATCAGGAACTGAGAACATCTCCAATACTAGTCCCAATAAAGACAAACTATTGAAGTCATGATGACAAATACCAACAGAGCTTGAACAAAACAAAACCAGTATTACCTCATATTACTACTACACAACTGACACACATAGGATACTTTTAATAATATATGTCATTACCATATTCATATTGATAAATTCTGTACATATAACTTGTAAGTAAAATTGATTGTGATTCCTGGTTCCCTTTGTATTTGAATCAGGACACATATTCATTCATAACAGCAATGAATACATATTGTTATTTGAAAAGTTATCAGTGACTCCTTTAAGATATCCTTTAGAGTGTTATATGTATGTGAGTGTCACAGTGTTGTCAAGTGTGGTGGAATAAATTAAATTGTTTATCTGTCTGTTGTTGTTATGACTTACACTTCATCATACACATACCCTAGACATACAACGTAGTCATCACACTATTCCAGAATAATTCTGACTGAGGTATACATATGTGGCAGCAAGCAAGGTTATATATAATACACTACTCTTATTAGATATATATACCTTCACAGCTGATCTCAGTCAGTACACTAAGTCCCCTATAAATATTTATAACATCTCACTTCACCACACATCCTATACTCATAACCAAATCGTATCCAATTTCTGTCAGTACTGTATGACTAACTCCGAGTTCATTTCTTCCCTCTGTCTAATAGACGTTCAGCGAATGGGATTTTGCGAGGCCAGTCGGCGCTGACGCCTTCCGTTTCCGTGTGAACCTGACCTTGCTTCCGCAATTCGCTGTGCCTGTTTATGGTCCGGAAAATTATCCGCACCTGTTGTGGTTTTCGGCCCTGCCTGAACTCACTGGCCACTGCATAGGTAATCCGCCTGTTATGTGCAGTGTAATCGTTGCTGGACTCGGGCTGTTTAATTTCCGTTATGGGTTTACCTGTCGCGGACTTGAATAACCCTCGACAGCTGCAGTCTGTCGGGGTTTTCCGCGCGCGTGTAACCCTAGTTGGCAAATACAGCCGGTCGTTGGCCGAAGAAATGCTAGCATTTTTCTTCTGCCTCTCCACACCTACTCCGCTGTTTCGGCGGGAGCATTGATCAATCGTCAGACCTGTGCCGTCTAAAGGCGGGTCTGGAGCTTTCCTTGCCTTGCCAGTCACAACTCTGGCTTGGTCAACGGAAATGATCAAGTTGTTCTGTAATGGCCTGGCGGAGGCGACTACTTTGCTGTCCATCAGTGGGGTTGAGACCACTGGAATAATGCGATTTGAATGAGAAAACTCTGCTGCCTGAAGCAAAGAGTAATCGATCGCATTCTGGGGTTCTACTAAATCATAACAGATCTCCGTAGCTTCTATCCGTGAAGACAGATAGGTAATATCTGCGAGTTGCAGAGTTTGTTGAGTCACTTTCCCATTACTAGCATGACGTGAGCCAAGGCTCTCAACAATGGCTCCTTGTACAGTAGTAAGGCAGCTTTTCTCACTGTCTTCTGCCCTGAGAAGTGTGAGAGACTCAAATGGAATACCAGGGATCCCTTCGCCTGGAACCCTGTGTCCACCATAAACGTCAACTTTGCCCTCCCCTGAGGAAGTTACTGGCGTCAGTTGAACTTTGTCTTGCAATGCGAGATCCACTTCCTGGTTGACAGGCCCCGCAGACTGCATGCAAAAGACTGGACGGTTTGAGATCCCGTTTGATCGCGAAGTGCCCGAGAGAAAACTCTCGGTGTGTTTTTCCAAAGTTCCTTGGAACGGTTTGGAAAGTTTAACCCTTTTAGCAGGCGACTTATTCTTGCACCTTTTAAGCTCAGGGTGATAAGAGGAGCGGCGCCTCCTTTCTACGATCGTTGAGTTGGAGGGATACGCCTCTGCATATGGTTTTTCGCTGTCCGGCCGGGAATCTTGCGAAATATAACGTGATAGGGTGTGGCTCCCTTTTCTCGACGTCACGTGTCGGTTAGGTGCTGCTCGGTCTGGAGCGTGAGAGGCTCGGGGTTCGCCGCTTGCCAGACGGGAACAATCCGTATTACAATGCTTGTTAGCACCTGTCTCACCTTTGTGCAGTTTCCATGCCTGGGAACGTTGCGTAATTTTTCCCGTGGCTTTAGGTCTGCTATCCCGACGTAAATTCTTTCCTTGTTTGGGCTTCGGATCCAAGTCCAAAGGAAAGTCAATTTTCTGGAGTTGGGGTTCGGTTTTAGCAGGCAAGTTTTCTTTCATGGGCGCAAGGTTTGCAGGGGCGTTGACCGTTAAGGGCACAGTAGAAGGGGAAGTAGAGTGACTACATTTAGTATCTGTTTCCACCCTCCGAATTTGGCTATCCAGTTCATTCATTCTGATTTGGTGTAGCCTGTCCCTTTCTTGTCGCTCTATTTCCAATTGCTTATCCCGTTCTTGTTGCTCCATTTCCAATTGCTTGTCCCGTTCTTGTCTTTGCTTTTCCCTTTGCTTCTCATCTTCTATCACTTCTTCTACATACTGTCGGGTGAATGCTTCACTCTCCCCAGTTTGTTTACAGGACCATGCCAAGATTATACGGCTGTCAAACCAATTGTCTACCTCGTATTGATCCTGCAGGCTTACTGCAAATTCTAGAAAGGGCTGGATTTCGCTATCCTTGTACTCCATGTACTTAGCTACCTCGAGGGCAATCCTATGCACTTTATCTAGATCGGCCATTATATCAGGGCGAGCAAACACTATAGAAGAATAGAACCTAGAGATCTTAGTTACCTAGTCCACTAGGTGCTGATTAACTTAATAATCAATAAAATCTAGGCTAGCCTGGGAACTTTAAAAACAAGAAAGTTTGTAGCTACTCTGATCGACAAGCACAGACCCCAAAAAAACTCCAAAAAAATGTAAGTGATGTAAAACTTATTACTATCACTTCACCCCAGTTCTGTCAGTACTAAGCTATTGAGAGGATTGGTTACTATCATCCGAATGAACACCCTCCCTTGGTACAGATGCGAGCTAGTAACTGACTATCTGTAGCTTCTTATCTCAGATTAAAGAGCTACTCCTGAAAAAATATTAACCCTTAAAAAAAAAATTTCTGACTTTTACAGCAATAGTCGTCAGATTTGTCAACCAAAAACTCAGCAGTGATACCATCAACCTTTACCAGCTGTCTCATGTGTAGCATGAACAATAAATGTAACTTAATATTTATTATTGCTGTGGAGAAAAAACGCTGTTCCGACTTCCACCCAAAAGAAATAGTTCGAAATGTCTAGGGGAAAGAAATTCCTATAATCTGCCGAACACTAAACTCTAAGAATCAAGATAGAATCTTGTGAGAGATTCCTACCAGACTGCAACCTCATCTGTTGCGATTGCTGCAGATGTAGTTCAAATTCAGCGGCGAGACCCCATTTGTTGTGGTTGATGGGTTCTAGAATCCCGGACGGGCTCCCATTTGTCGTGGTTGAGTTAGAGTGTAGAGTATTTGTCGAGTTGGACAACTGTAGTGAAATCGACAAGGGATAGTGGACTGACAGAGTTATAGATTACACTTTAGATAAGGTGTAAATAGGAGATGGACTTGAGACAACCTGGAAGAAGATTTATTCAAAGGATCTCTCTCTCCAGGCCTCAACTCACTTTTACTGTCTAAGCATCTCCTGCTCTCACTCTTTTCTTTTATCAAACATAGAGATTCTAGTAAAGAGCTAAAAATACAAATATGGATGGAAAGGTCGTGAACAGCGTATTAATAAAGGTGTAAACTTTATTAAAGAAGAAAAAGCATGGAATTAATGCATATCATCACAACAACATAAAATTACATCAAAAATCATCAATAACCAAAATATGCAAAATACACCAACAACCACACACACAGATCACCATTCATAAAACCTGTAGAACACAGAGAGATGAAATAACTGAGTGTCAGCCCGTCCGTTTTCGGGACCATATGAAATAGCTCCAGTAAGTGGTTTTTTCGTATATATCCTCCATCGGTGATGGAATTAACCTGAATAAAATCACTGTATAGGCGCTATCATTGGTGATTCCTCCCTACTGGCGCGAGGTGGGCTGGAAGACTCTATTTACCTTCTGTTTACCAAAATGAATAAACTGCGTGGCAGTCCGTCCGTTTTCGGGGACCAGATGAAATAGTCCGGACAGTGTGTTACTTGTAGATCCTTCGTGAGGGACTATGCCTACAAAACTGTCCTTGTTGGTACTATCATTGGTGACTCCCCCCTACTGGCGCGAGGTGGGCTGGGGGACGCTGTTTATCTCCTGCAGACCAACTGAATGAACTTAGCGACAGCCTGTCCGCTTTCGGGGACCAAGGGAAAAGCTCCAGTAAGTGGTTTTTTCGTATATATCCTCCATCGGTGATGGAATTAACATGAATAAAATCACTGTATAGGCGCTATCGTTGGTGACTCCCCCTACTGGCGCGAGTGGGGCTGGAACTCTGTCCATAGATGGCTGCTCATACGTGCGAAGTTCTACATAGACCCAGAAGTAAACCATGGGACGAAGTCACTTGAGGACAATTGATCCCAAGGCGTGCTTATCCGGCGCTAGAATTGGCTTTAAATCCGGTTTTGGCTTGTTGACTGTGGCTTGGCTGAGTGCCCCGTTTAGGCACAAAAAGGCGGGTGATATGGAATTCTGCTATAGGCATGCTGGGCGGTTTTGATATTCTGGAAGCCGCAATGCTCTGGCTGGTAATCCAAGAGGCGAGTAGAGAACTACTACTGCATTTGGTGATTCCAGATTTAGCGTTGGCTCCGTTGCACTGCGTGAGCTTAACTTGGCGTTGACAAAAGGGGTTTTGATTCAGGAACGGGGTGTGACACTCGTGGGGCTAGATAGCCTCAGAATCCCTCTAGACGAAGAGACGGTGACATTCTTCGTCTGACTGGAAACTAGACTAGCAATTCGGTATCCCCTGAAACTGAGACCCAAAAAGAGACACCCTTTTACTTCAAGCAAATAATAAATCACACTAACTTTATACAGAAAGTTTCGCTCCACTATGGGATTAAATTTATTGTAGTTATTGCTATGATAGTTTAGGGCTGTCTTTAACCATGTCTCCTGTTCCTTAAAAATATCAATTATCAACACGCGCCCGCATAGGCTTAATATCTTTTGCACCCCCAGGTACCTGTCAGTAAATGTTCTGACATCAAAAATCTACTCCTCTTCTCCCAATCTCAACATACAGGAAACCTAACCTGTAGTTACAGTTAAATGAATATGCTTATTCATCTTACAACATTAAATGAATTTACATAAACAGATTACAGCATTTGACATTACACAAATAAATCGTATGTCCCCTTTGGAAAATATATTAGCATTCCACAAAATGAGTACAAAGAAAATGCAATGTTCTTGCTATAATAATACAGTTGTGGCTAAATCATAAGATATAATTATATCTATGCCTGGTGACTGCTTTCAGTGAAAGTTATAGACTAGTGCCTAGCCACACAAGTAAGCATAAAATGATCCTCCCTTGCCACTAGAAATATCTATCAAAAAGGAATAAGTGACTATCTCCTATAATCCAGAGTTATTACCTGCATCTCACTATTCAGTTTTAAAGTGAACAATCCACACCTGACATTATCTTACAGAAATGACAGTTAATTTTGCTGACTCTTAACCCAATGGTAAGCATTCGTGGACTGATTCTACACCTAATATCTGTTATTGTAAGTTTAACATTTAACCCATGATAAACCGTAACAGTTTAAGCACCACTTAATAGGCCGTAGACAGCGCTACCTTATCACTGAATAAATTACTAGGAGAAGTCCTCAGAAATAAATTCACTTTCCTAACAGATATATAAAAGCTAACATGAATCTAATATATTATAATTATAAGATATGTCAACTCACCCCGAAATGGCTAGAACATAGGCAAACACATTCTAGTACTGTGTTAAAGTTTGCCTTATCTCATGATGGTCATCTACGGGCCAGGATAAGTTACGAATGTCTTTGTCTATTAAAACCAGTCTACTCTTATAGATCACAAGGGACGCCCCCCCCCCCCCCCCCGGACCTGGCCTGCATATGTCTACAGAAGTTCGGCGAAAGACGTAATCTAGAGTAAGACAAAAGAAATCGTGCGAAAGTTCCCCAGGTAGAGAAATGCATAACATTATGCTCTATCTTGTCTAAGGGGCGAAAACCCAAAGACTGACCGCGATTGTTATCTTCCCCTGAAACAGATCACACTCGTTACCCAGGCCTCAAAGGGTACCAGCCGCTCGTCATCAAACGTTTTAAAGCAACCAGATAAATTCCCCTGTTGGGACCACAGAGGGTACCCGCCGCTAACGAACCGTTTCTTTCACAGAAACCGTCTTTGGCTCGTTCTAACACTTAAAGCGGACCCGAGAAATGTTTCTCTGGTCGAACAGGTGCGTTTAGATAACATTACGTCTAGCGTTAGCTGACCGCAGCTGGCCAGCGTAAACAACCTCGGGTGGGGTTGAGAAGGTGAAAAAATGTAGGTAGAATATGAAAGAAACGAAAATACAAAATGTCTCGGAAAACAGAACATTTAAGGGAGTAATCAAATTATGGACGAGATGGTAAAATAAATTATCTGTCACGTGACAAGTGCCCCCCCCTTTTTTTTTAAAGTTCGAGGAATACGGACAAAAATGACAGTAATTTATCTTTTCCATCGTCTTTTGTTACCTGTCATTGGAACATCCTATACTCATAACCAAATCGTATCCAATTTCTGTCAGTACTGCATGACTAGCTCCGAGTTCATTTCTTTTCTTCCCTCTGTCTAATAGACGTTCAGCGAATGGGATTTTGCGAGGCCAGTCGGCGCTGACGCCTTCCGTTTCCGTGTGAACCTGACCTTGCTTCCGCAATTCGCTGTGCCTGTTTATGGTCCGGAAAATTATCCGCACCTGTTGTGGTTTTCGGCCCTGCCTGAACTCACTGGCCACTGCATAGGTAATCCGCCTGTTATGTGCAGTGTAATCGTTGCTGGACTCGGGCTGTTTAATTTCCGTTATGGGTTTACCTGTCGCGGACTTGAATAACCCTCGATAGCTGCAGTCTGTCGGGGTTTTCCGCGCGCGTGTAACCCTAGTTGGCAAATACAGCCGGTCGTTGGCCGAAGAAATGCTAGCATTTTTCTTCTGCCTCTCCACACCTACTCCGCTGTTTCGGCGGGAGCATTGATCAATCTTCAGACCTGTGCCGTCTAAAGGCGGGTCTGGAGCTTTCCTTGCCTTGCCAGTCACAACTCTGGCTTGGTCAACGGAAATGATCAAGTTGTTCTGTAATGGCCTGGCGGAGGCGACTACTTTGCTGTCCATCAGTGGGGTTGAGACCACTGGAATAATGCGATTTGAATGAGAAAACTCTGCTGCCTGAAGCAAAGAGTAATCGATCGCATTCTGGGGTTCTACTAAATCATAACAGATCTCCGTAGCTTCTATCCGTGAAGACAGATAGGTAATATCTGCGAGTTGCAGAGTTTGTTGAGTCGCTTTCCCATTACTAGCATGACGTGAGCCAAGGCTCTCAACAATGGCTCCTTGTACAGTAGTAAGGCAGCTTTTCTCACTGTCTTCTGCCCTGAGAAGTGTGAGAGACTCAAATGGAATACCAGGGATCCCTTCGCCTGGAACCCTGTGTCCACCATAAACGTCAACTTTGCCCTCCCCTGAGGAAGTTACTGGCGTCAGTTGAACTTTGTCCTGCAATGCGAGATCCACTTCCTGGTTGACAGGCCCCGCAGACTGCATGCAAAAGACTGGACGGTTTGAGATCCCGTTTGATCGCGAAGTGCCCGAGAGAAAACTCTCGGTGTGTTTTTCCAAAGTTCCTTGGAACGGTTTGGAAAGTTTAACCCTTTTAGCAGGCGACTTATTCTTGCACCTTTTAAGCTCAGGGTGATAAGAGGAGCGGCGCCTCCTTTCTACGATCGTTGAGTTGGAGGGATACGCCTCTGCATATGGTTTTTCGCTGTCCGGCCGGGAATCTTGCGAAATATAACGTGATAGGGTGTGGCTCCCTTTTCTCGACGTCACGTGTCGGTTAGGTGCTGCTCGGTCTGGAGCGTGAGAGGCTCGGGGTTCGCCGCTTGCCAGACGGGAACAATCCGTATTACAATGCTTGTTAGCACCTGTCTCACCTTTGTGCAGTTTCCATGCCTGGGAACGTTGCGTAATTTTTCCCGTGGCTTTAGGTCTGCTATCCCGACGTAAATTCTTTCCTTGTTTGGGCTTCGGATCCAAGTCCAAAGGAAAGTCAATTTTCTGGAGTTGGGGTTCGGTTTTAGCAGGCAAGTTTTCTTTCATGGGCGCAAGGTTTGCAGGGGCGTTGACCGTTAAGGGCACAGTAGAAGGGGAAGTAGAGTGACTACATTTAGTATCTGTTTCCACCCTCCGAATTTGGCTATCCAGTTCATTCATTCTGATTTGGTGTAGCCTGTCCCTTTCTTGTCGCTCTATTTCCAATTGCTTATCCCGTTCTTGTTGCTCCATTTCCAATTGCTTGTCCCGTTCTTGTCTTTGCTTTTCCCTTTGCTTCTCATCTTCTATCACTTCTTCTACATACTGTCGGGTGAATGCTTCACTCTCCCCAGTTTGTTTACAGGACCATGCCAAGATTAAACGGCTGTCAAACCAATTGTCTACCTCGTATTGATCCTGCAGGCTTACTGCAAATTCTAGAAAGGGCTGGATTTCGCTATCCTTGTACTCCATGTACTTAGCTACCTCGAGGGCAATCCTATGCACTTTATCTAGATCGGCCATTATATCAGGGTGAGCAAACACTATAGAAGAATAGAACCTAGAGATCTTAGTTACCTAGTCCACTAGGTGCTGATTAACTTAATAATCAATAAAATCTAGGCTAGCCTGGGAACTTTAAAAACAAGAAAGTTTGTAGCTACTCTGATCGACAAGCACAAACCCCCAAAAAAACTCCAAAAAATGTAAGTGATGTAAAACTTATTACTATCACTTCACCCCAGTTCTGTCAGTACTAAGCTATTGAGAGGATTGGTTACTATCATCCGAATGAACACCCTCCCTTGGTACAGATGCAAGCTAGTAACTGACTATCTGTAGCTTCTTATCTCAGATTAAAGAGCTACTCCTGAAAAAATATTAACCCTTAAAAAAAAAATTTCTGACTTTTACAACAATAGTCGTCAGATTTGTCAACCAAAAACTCAGCAGTGATACCATCAACCTTTACCAGCTGTCTCATGTGTAGCATGAACAATAAATGTAACTTAATATTTATGATTGCTGTGGAGAAAAAACGCTGTTCCGACTTCCACCCAAAAGAAATAGTTCGATATGTCTAGGGGAAAGAAATTCCTATAATCTGCCGAACACTAAACTCTAAGAATCAAGATAGAATCTTGTGAGAGATTCCTACCAGACTGCAACCTCATCTGTTGCGATTGCTGCAGATGTAGTTCAAATTCAGCGGCGAGACCCCATTTGTTGTGGTTGATGGGTTCTAGAATCCCGGACGGGCTCCCATTTGTCGTGGTTGAGTTAGAGTGTAGAGTATTTGTCGAGTTGGACAACTGTAGTGAAATCGACAAGGGATAGTGGACTGACAGAGTTATAGATTACACTTTAGATAAGGTGTAAATAGGAGATGGACTTGAGACAACCTGGAAGAAGATTTATTCAAAGGATCTCTCTCTCCAGGCCTCAACTCACTTTTACTGTCTAAGCATCTCCTGCTCTCACTCTTTTCTTTTATCAAACATAGAGATTCTAGTAAAGAGCTAAAAATACAAATATGGATGGAAAGGTCGTGAACAGCGTATTAATAAAGGTGTAAACTTTATTAAAGAAGAAAAAGCATGGAATTAATGCATATCATCACAACAACATAAAATTACATCAAAAATCATCAATAACCAAAATATGCAAAATACACCAACAACCACACACACAGATCACCATTCATAAAACCTGTAGAACACAGAGAGATGAAATAACTGAGTGTCAGCCCGTCCGTTTTCGGGACCATATGAAATAGCTCCAGTAAGTGGTTTTTTCGTATATATCCTCCATCGGTGATGGAATTAACCTGAATAAAATCACTGTATAGGCGCTATCATTGGTGATTCCTCCCTACTGGCGCGAGGTGGGCTGGAAGACTCTATTTACCTTCTGTTTACCAAAATGAATAAACTGCGTGGCAGTCCGTCCGTTTTCGGGGACCAGATGAAATAGTCCGGACAGTGTGTTACTTGTAGATCCTTCGTGAGGGACTATGCCTACAAAACTGTCCTTGTTGGTACTATCATTGGTGACTCCCCCCTACTGGCGCGAGGTGGGCTGGGGGACGCTGTTTATCTCCTGCAGACCAACTGAATGAACTTAGCGACAGCCTGTCCGCTTTCGGGGACCAAGGGAAAAGCTCCAGTAAGTGGTTTTTTCGTATATATCCTCCATCGGTGATGGAATTAACCTGAATAAAATCACTGTATAGGCGCTATCGTTGGTGACTCCCCCTACTGGCGCGAGTGGGGCTGGAACTCTGTCCATAGATGGCTGCTCATACGTGCGAAGTTCTACATAGACCCAGAAATAAACCATGGGACGAAGTCACTTGAGGACAATTGATCCCAAGGCGTGCTTATCCGGCGCTAGAATTGGCTTTAAATCCGGTTTTGGCTGGTTGACTGTGGCTTGGCTGAGTGCCCCGTTTAGGCACAAAAAGGCGGGTGATATGGAATTCTGCTATAGGCATGCTGGGCGGTTTTGATATTCTGGAAGCCGCAATGCTCTGGCTGGTAATCCAAGAGGCGAGTAGAGAACTACTACTGCATTTGGTGATTCCAGATTTAGCGTTGGCTCCGTTGCACTGCGTGAGCTTAACTTGGCGTTGACAAAAGGGGTTTTGATTCAGGAACGGGTAGTGACACTCGTGGGGCTAGATATCCTCAGAATCCCTCTAGACGAAGAGACGGTGACATTCTTCGTCTGACTGGAAACTAGACTAGCAATTCGGTATCCCTGAAACTGAGACCCAAAAAGAGACACCCTTTTACTTCAAGCAAATAATAAATCACACTAACTTTATACAGAAAGTTTCGCTCCACTATGGGATTAAATTTATTGTAGTTATTGCTATGATAGTTTAGGGCTGTCTTTAACCATGTCTCCTGTTCCTTAAAAATATCAATTATCAACACGCGCCCGCATAGGCTTAATATCTTTTGCACCCCCAGGTACCTGTCAGTAAATGTTCTGACATCAAAAATCTACTCCTCTTCTCCCAATCTCAACATACAGGAAACCTAACCTGTAGTTACAGTTAAATGAATATGCTTATTCATCTTACAACATTAAATGAATTTACATAAACAGATTACAGCATTTGACATTACACAAATAAATCGTATGTCCCCTTTGGAAAATATATTAGCATTCCACAAAATGAGTACAAAGAAAATGCAATGTTCTTGCTATAATAATACAGTTGTGGCTAAATCATAAGATATAATTATATCTATGCCTGGTGACTGCTTTCAGTGAAAGTTATAGACTAGTGCCTAGCCACACAAGTAAGCATAAAATGATCCTCCCTTGCCACTAGAAATATCTATCAAAAGGAATAAGTGACTATCTCCTATAATCCAGAGTTATTACCTGCATCTCACTATTCAGTTTTAAAGTGAACAATCCACACCTGACATTATCTTACAGAAATGACAGTTAATTTTGCTGACTCTTAACCCAATGGTAAGCATTCGTGGACTGATTCTACGCCTAATATCTGTTATTGTAAGTTTAACATTTAACCCATGATAAACCGTAACAGTTTAAGCACCACTTAATAGGCCGTAGACAGCGCTACCTTATCACTGAATAAATTACTAGGAGAAGTCCTCAGAAATAAATTCACTTTCCTAACAGATATATATAAAAGCTAACATGAATCTAATATTATAATTATAAGATATGTCAACTCACCCCGAAAATGACTAGAACATAGGCAAACACATTCTAGTACTGTGTTAAAGTTTGCCTTATCTCATGATGGTCATCTACGGGCCAGGAAAATTTACGAATGTCTTTGTCTATTAAAACCAGTCTACTCTTATAGATCACAAGGGACGCTCCCCCCCCCCGGACCTGGCCTGCATATTTCTACAGAAGTTCGGCGAAAGACGTAATCTAGAGTAAGACAAAAGAAATCGTGCGAAAGTTCCCCAGGTAGAGAAATGCATAACATTATGCTCTATCTTGTCTAAGGGGCGAAAACCCAAAGACTGACCGCGATTGTTATCTTCCCCTGAAACAGATCACACTCGTTACCCAGGCCTCAAAGGGTACCAGCCGCTCGTCATCAAACGTTTTAAAGCGACCAGAGAAATTCCCCTGTTGGGACCACAGAGGGTACCCGCCGCTAACGAACCGTTTCTTTCACAGAAACCGTCTTTGGCTCGTTCTAACACTTAAAGCGGACCCGAGAAATGTTTCTCTGGTCGAACAGGTGCGTTTAGATAACATTACGTCTAGCGTTAGCTGACCGCAGCTGGCCAGCGTAAACAACCTCGGGTGGGGTTGAGAAGGTGAAAAAATGTAGGTAGAATATGAAAGAAACGAAAATACAAAATGTCTCGGAAAACAGAACATTTAAGGGAGTAATCAAATTATGGACAAGATGGTAAAATAAATTATCTTTCACGTGACAAGTGCCCCCCCCCCTTTTTTTAAAGTTCGAGGAATACGGACAAAAATGACAGTAATTTATCTTTTCCATCGTCTTTTGTTACCTGTCATTGGAACATCCTATACTCATAACCAAATACGTTTCCCAATTTCTGTCAGTACTGTATGACTAGCTCCGAGTTCATTTCTTTTCTTCCCTCTGTCTAATAGACGTTCAGCGAATGGGATTTTGCGAGGCCAGTCGGCACTGACGCCTTCCGTTTCCGTGTGAACCTGACCTTGCTTCCGCAATTCGCTGTGCCTGTTTATGGTCCGGAAAATTATCCGCACCTGTTGTGGTTTTCGGCCCTGCCTGAACTCACTGGCCACTGCATAGGTAATCCGCCTGTTATGTGCAGTGTAATCGTTGCTGGACTCGGGCTGTTTAATTTCCGTTATGGGTTTACCTGTCGCGGACTTGAATAACCCTCTGGAGCTTCCTCTATAGCTGCAGTCTATCGGGGTTTTCCGCGCGCGTGTAACCCTAGTTGGCAAATACAGCCGTTCGTTGGCCGAAGAAATGCTAGCATTTTTCTTCTGCCTCTCCACACCTACTCCGCTGTTTCGGCGGGAGCATTGATCAATCTTCAGACCTGTGCCGTCTAAAGGCGGGTCTGGAGCTTTCCTTGCCTTGCCAGTCACAACTCTGGCTTGGTCAACGGAAATGATCAAGTTGTTCTGTAATGGCCTGGCGGAGGCGACTACTTTGCTGTCCATCAGTGGGGTTGAGACCACTGGAATAATGCGATTTGAATGAGAAAACTCTGCTGCCTGAAGCAAAGAGTAATCGATCGCATTCTGGGGTTCTACTAAATCATAACAGATCTCCGTAGCTTCTATCCGTGAAGACAGATAGGTAATATCTGCGAGTTGCAGAGTTTGTTGAGTCGCTTTCCCATTACTAGCATGACGTGAGCCAAGGCTCTCAACAATGGCTCCTTGTACAGTAGTAAGGCAGCTTTTCTCACTGTCTTCTGCCCTGAGAAGTGTGAGAGACTCAAATGGAATACCAGGGATCCCTTCGCCTGGAACCCTGTGTCCACCATAAACGTCAACTTTGCCCTCCCCTGAGGAAGTTACTGGCGTCAGTTGAACTTTGTCCTGCAATGCGAGATCCACTTCCTGGTTGACAGGCCCCGCAGACTGCATGCAAAAGACTGGACGGTTTGAGATCCCGTTTGATCGCGAAGTGCCCGAGAGAAAACTCTCGGTGTGTTTTTCCAAAGTTCCTTGGAACGGTTTGGAAAGTTTAACCCTTTTAGCAGGCGACTTATTCTTGCACCTTTTAAGCTCAGGGTGATAAGAGGAGCGGCGCCTCCTTTCTACGATCGTTGAGTTGGAGGGATACGCCTCTGCATATGGTTTTTTCGCTGTCCGGCCGGGAATCTTGCGAAATATAACGTGATAGGGTGTGGCTCCCTTTTCTCGACGTCACGTGTCGGTTAGGTGCTGCTCGGTCTGGAGCGTGAGAGGCTCGGGGTTCGCCGCTTGCCAGACGGGAACAATCCGTATTACAATGCTTGTTAGCACCTCTCTCACCTTTGTGCAGTTTCCATGCCTGGGAACGTTGCGTAATTTTTCCCGTGGCTTTAGGTCTGCTATCCCGACGTAAATTCTTTCCTTGTTTGGGCTTCGGATCCAAGTCCAAAGGAAAGTCAATTTTCTGGAGTTGGGGTTCGGTTTTAGCAGGCAAGTTTTCTTTCATGGGCGCAAGGTTTGCAGGGGCGTTGACCGTTAAGGGCACAGTAGAAGGGGAAGTAGAGTGACTACATTTAGTATCTGTTTCCACCCTCCGAATTTGGCTATCCAGTTCATTCATTCTGATTTGGTGTAGCCTGTCCCTTTCTTGTCGCTCTATTTCCAATTGCTTGTCCCGTTCTTGTTGCTCCATTTCCAATTGCTTGTCCCGTTCTTGTCTTTGCTTTTCCCTTTGCTTCTCATCTTCTATCACTTCTTCTACATACTGTCGGGTGAATGCTTCACTCTCCCCAGTTTGTTTACAGGACCATGCCAAGATTAAACGGCTGTCAAACCAATTGTCTACCTCGTATTGATCCTGCAGGCTTACTGCAAATTCTAGAAAGGGCTGGATTTCGCTATCCTTGTACTCCATGTACTTAGCTACCTCGAGGGCAATCCTATGCACTTTATCTAGATCGGCCATTATATCAGGGTGAGCAAACACTATAGAAGAATAGAACCTAGAGATCTTAGTTACCTAGTCCACTAGGTGCTGATTAACTTAATAATCAATAAAATCTAGGCTAGCCTGGGAACTTTAAAAACAAGAAAGTTTGTAGCTACTCTGATCGACAAGCACAAACCCCAAAAAACTCCAAAAAATGTAAGTGATGTAAAACTTATTACTATCACTTCACCCCAGTTCTGTCAGTACTAAGCTATTGAGAGGATTGGTTACTATCATCCGAATGAACACCCTCCCTTGGTACAGATGCAAGCTAGTAACTGACTATCTGTAGCTTCTTATCTCAGATTAAAGAGCTACTCCTGAAAAAATATTAACCCTTAAAAAAAAAATTTCTGACTTTTACAACAATAGTCGTCAGATTTGTCAACCAAAAACTCAGCAGTGATACCATCAACCTTTACCAGCTGTCTCATGTGTAGCATGAACAATAAATGTAACTTAATATTTATGATTGCTGTGGAGAAAAAACGCTGTTCCGACTTCCACCCAAAAGAAATAGTTCGATATGTCTAGGGGAAAGAAATTCCTATAATCTGCCGAACACTAAACTCTAAGAATCAAGATAGAATCTTGTGAGAGATTCCTACCAGACTGCAACCTCATCTGTTGCGATTGCTGCAGATGTAGTTCAAATTCAGCGGCGAGACCCCATTTGTTGTGGTTGATGGGTTCTAGAATCCCGGACGGGCTCCCATTTGTCGTGGTTGAGTTAGAGTGTAGAGTATTTGTCGAGTTGGACAACTGTAGTGAAATCGACAAGGGATAGTGGACTGACAGAGTTATAGATTACACTTTAGATAAGGTGTAAATAGGAGATGGACTTGAGACAACCTGGAAGAAGATTTATTCAAAGGATCTCTCTCTCCAGGCCTCAACTCACTTTTACTGTCTAAGCATCTCCTGCTCTCACTCTTTTCTCTTATCATACATAGAGATTCTAGTAAAGAGCTAAAAATACAAATATGGATGGAAAGGTCGTGAACAGCGTATTAATAAAGGTGTAAACTTTATTAAAGAAGAAAAAGCATGGAATTAATGCATATCATCACAACAACATAAAATTACATCAAAAATCATCAATAACCAAAATATGCAAAATACACCAACAACCACACACACAGATCACCATTCATAAAACCTGTAGAACACAGAGAGATGAAATAACTGAGTGTCAGCCCGTCCGTTTTCGGGACCATATGAAATAGCTCCAGTAAGTGGTTTTTTCGTATATATCCTCCATCGGTGATGGAATTAACCTGAATAAAATCACTGTATAGGCGCTATCATTGGTGATTCCTCCCTACTGGCGCGAGGTGGGCTGGAAGACTCTATTTACCTTCTGTTTACCAAAATGAATAAACTGCGTGGCAGTCCGTCCGTTTTCGGGGACCAGATGAAATAGTCCGGACAGTGTGTTACTTGTAGATCCTTCGTGAGGGACTATGCCTACAAAACTGTCCTTGTTGGTACTATCATTGGTGACTCCCCCCTACTGGCGCGAGGTGGGCTGGGGGACGCTGTTTATCTCCTGCAGACCAAGTGAATGAACTTAGCGACAGCCTGTCCGCTTTCGGGGACCAAGGGAAAAGCTCCAGTAAGTGGTTTTTTCGTATATATCCTCCATCGGTGATGGAATTAACCTGAATAAAATCACTGTATAGGCGCTATCGTTGGTGACTCCCCCTACTGGCGCGAGTGGGGCTGGAACTCTGTCCATAGATGGCTGCTCATACGTGCGAAGTTCTACATAGACCCAGAAATAAACCATGGGACGAAGTCACTTGAGGAAAATTGATCCCAAGGCGTGCTTATCCGGCGCTAGAATTGGCTTTAAATCCGGTTTTGGCTTGTTGACTGTGGCTTGGCTGAGTGCCCCGTTTAGGCGCAAAAAAGGCGGGTGATATGGAATTCTGCTATAGGCATGCTGGGCGGTTTTGATATTCTGGAAGCCGCAATGCTCTGGCTGGTAATCCAAGAGGCGAGTAGAGAACTACTACTGCATTTGGTGATTCCAGATTTAGCGTTGGCTCCGTTGCACTGCGTGAGCTTAACTTGGCGTTGACAAAAGGGGTTTTGATTCAGGAACGGGGTGTGACACTCGTGGGGCTAGATATCCTCAGAATCCCTCTAGACGAAGAGACGGTGACATTCTTCGTCTGACTGGAAACTAGACTAGCAATTCGGTATCCCCTGAAACTGAGACCCAAAAAGAGACACCCTTTTACTTCAAGCAAATAATAAATCACACTAACTTTATACAGAAAGTTTCGCTCCACTATGGGATTAAATTTATTGTAGTTATTGCTATGATAGTTTAGGGCTGTCTTTAACCATGTCTCCTGTTCCTTAAAAATATCAATTATCAACACGCGCCCGCATAGGCTTAATATCTTTTGCACCCCCAGGTACCTGTCAGTAAATGTTCTGACATCAAAAATCTACTCCTCTTCTCCCAATCTCAACATACAGGAAACCTAACCTGTAGTTACAGTTAAATGAATATGCTTATTCATCTTACAACATTAAATGAATTTACATAAACAGATTACAGCATTTGACATTACACAAATAAATCGTATGTCCCCTTTGGAAAATATATTAGCATTCCACAAAATGAGTACAAAGAAAATGCAATGTTCTTGCTATAATAATACAGTTGTGGCTAAATCATAAGATATAATTATATCTATGCCTGGTGACTGCTTTCAGTGAAAGTTATAGACTAGTGCCTAGCCACACAAGTAAGCATAAAATGATCCTCCCTTGCCACTAGAAATATCTATCAAAAAGGAATAAGTGACTATCTCCTATAATCCAGAGTTATTACCTGCATCTCACTATTCAGTTTTAAAGTGAACAATCCACACCTGACATTATCTTACAGAAATAACAGTTAATTTTGCTGACTCTTAACCCAATGGTAAGCATTCGTGGACTGATTCTACGCCTAATATCTGTTATTGTAAGTTTAACATTTAACCCCTGATAAACCGTAACAGTTTAAGCACCACTTAATAGGCCGTAGACAGCGCTACCTTATCACTGAATAAATTACTAGGAGAAGTCCTCAGAAATAAATTCACTTTCCTAACAGATATATAAAAGCTAACATGAATCTAATATATTATAATTATAAGATATGTCAACTCACCCCGAAATGGCTAGAACATAGGCAAACACATTCTAGTACTGTGTTAAAGTTTGCCTTATCTCATGATGGTCATCTACGGGCCAGGAAAATTTACGAATGTCTTTGTCTATTAAAACCAGTCTACTCTTATAGATCACAAGGGACGCTCCCCCCCGGACCTGGCCTGCATATTTCTACAGAAGTTCGGCGAAAGACGTAATCTAGAGTAAGACAAAAGAAATCGTGCGAAAGTTCCCCAGGTAGAGAAATGCGTAACATTATGCTCTATCTTGTCTAAGGGGCGAAAACCCAAAGACTGACCGCGATTTTTATCTTCCCCTGAAACAGATCACACTCGTTACCCAGGCCTCAAAGGGTACCAGCCGCTCGTCATCAAACGTTTTAAAGCAACCAGAGAAATTCCCCTGTTGGGACCACAGAGGGTACCCGCCACTAACGAACCGTTTCTTTCACAGAAACCGTCTTTGGCTCGTTCTAACACTTAAAGCGGACCCGAGAAATGTTTCTCTGGTCGAACAGGTGCGTTTAGATAACATTACGTCTAGCGTTAGCTGACCGCAGCTGGCCAGCGTAAACAACCTCGGGTGGGGTTGAGAAGGTGAAAAAATGTAGGTAGAATATGAAAGAAACGAAAATACAAAATGTCTCGGAAAACAGAACATTTAAGGGAGTAATCAAATTATGGACGAGATGGTAAAATAAATTATCTTTCACGTGACAGTTGGGACTGTTCTACTTGGGTCTGCAGGGGGTGGGATTTTAGGCCTTGACGTATCGTCTGGTTGCGGACCATGTCTCTTCTTGTTACTTCAACCACTTCCTCAGATACCTCATTTCCGAGGTTTGGATCTTGCTTTTTTGGGTTGTAGTCATAGCCCATGACTCGCATCCATATGTCAAGACTGGGACATAGGTGGAGCGGTATACAGCCATCTTCGTTTTCTTACCAACCTCTCTCTTGCTGAGAAATCCTCGATTTATGGCCTGAAAAAGTCTTATATTGTGATAAGCTCAGATCCGTAATACTTCGTCTGAAGGGTTCAGATTCAAGAGTCACAACAAAACCTTCTGATAAGAAGCATACAAGAATGCAGTGTGTAATTCATGGACCACCTGTGCAGTTCGCCGGATAAAGGAATCGTTGCTACCTGTCTAAGTAATTTGCGTATCTTGGACATCAACACCTGATGTATGACGAGAAGTGTCTGCAGTGACAGGGCCTGACTTTGATAAGTCCTCATTACTGTGATGAAACAAAATCCGGAAGTCACCAATTGCCCGAAATGATAAACAAAGACATTGACACCTTATTTTTTACCAACTTGTGATTTGTGTAAATACACATCTGCAATCTTTATCAAACTTATATTATAATTAATAAATATACAGATGTTTTGTGTAAATCGCAGTTAAGTTGTTTTTTCTTCTTTAAATTCTAGTTCTGTTCGAAATTTTGTTATTGTTTGGAAATTAAGAGAATTATTCAATATTTTAATTTGGTAGGGATAAGTAACGAGCTGCATCAACTATTAATAGAGACACCCTTGGAGCTTAGAATAGGTCTAGCGAAAAGTTGACTTACTTCACAGCTTTCTTCTCCAGCTACCATCTAAAACTGTGCAAATAACTAGCTGACTTGTCCTGTACCATCCTTACACCAGTTCTCTTCTCAATTTCTGGGAACTATACTTATTATTTTCTATCCAACATCCATCTCGCCACACCAGACACCAAAATATAAGCCACATTTTTCCCAACCGGTGATGTTCTGAAGCGAACAGTAAACATTAATTTACGAGTCAATATCTCACGACAGATATTTTCGTGCACTGTCCGAAAAATGTTCATAATTTTACGAGTCATATATAACACATAGTGTGTTTTACATCGTGTAAAATGCAGACATGAGAAAATCAGACTTTAATCAAACAACGTACTAGGTGGCGCTTGGGTGAATAACACACTATATTTTGACTTGCTATACAATATATGGGGTCGAAAGATTAAAGACGTTTGTTCAGTTGCTGAGATGTTTGTAAAGGGTTGGTATTTCCAAAACGGTTGCCCGGTTAAAATTAGGTAATCGAAGCGCGTAGTTTCTTTCATATGAACACGTGCCGCCTCTGACTTAATTACAGGCAATAAATGTCGTTTATTTTCGATTACTATGTGAAGTTAGGGCTCAGACACAGACAATGAGAGATAGTAAAGGCATAATATACACATTACTTATCTGCATCGGTGGTATTCACTTTTTTTCTTGCGTGTACAGGCGTCAAAAGTATGACATTGGCGGAATGATTTGTCGTTAACCTACGGAACAAATCTGGCTACTCTAGATGAGTTTATGGAAAATCTGAAATCGATGGGAGGAAAAATGTCCCACTTTTCCCCGCAAACTAAAGATACCTAAGCTTAACGGACGTCAAACTTGTATGGACAAGTGAGTGCCTCTCTCTCTCTCTCTCTCTCTCTCTCTCTCTATATATATATATATATATATATATATATATATATATATATATATATATATATATATATATATATATATATATAGACAGAAACCAAAAGAGGAGAATCTGAAACAAAAGAGAGGCACAGGGAAGAAATGGGAATAAAAGCCATTATCATCAATCTCTTGTTTGTTGCGGCTAATTCTTCACACGTGTTCCGAGCACACTTAATATGGACATGATGCTAATCAATGAATACAATTTAGCAGAAAAATAGATATACATTCTGACATAATTATTCTCGTATTTTTGTGTACGAATAATGCATGTCAGTGTCGTAGATTTTTCGATAGGAGTATTAAGACTTAGGCTGGTCCCTTCTGAATAGGTTGGAATGAGTCATAGTCACAGTGAGAGATGGAAATTAAAAAAAATATATAGACTTCCACGAGTGAGGTGGTAGAATAGTGATAGATGCTGTCTCTGAGAGCGGAGAATCTTCTCTCTCTCTCACCTATCTTCTACGACAGATCTAAAGTAGTCAGACAGTCTAAACACAGATATATATATTACATATATTTCTATCTAATCACGGGCACACACATACACGTGACGACAGTTAAACACACAGACGTGGGAAATCTATAACAATGGATATATATATTTTGAACGAGCTGACCAACGCACTGATTAGTTCAAGAGAGATTTTTATTATTATCATCAAAAAAAAATCTTCTCACAACACCAAAGAAAATACATCAAGGAAAAACATATACAAATAGTCATAAAAAATCAAGAAAATGCTACAGGGATGATAGCCCGTTAGAATCTTACTCTAGGTTTAGCCCACAGCCCAGTTAAGAGAACAGATGATGGCCCAAAGAGTTATAGATACATAGGGTTGAGTCTAAGAGGTTTCTTTCTTTCTCGTAAATATATGAACAGAGTTGGATAATCTGATTTAGCCTAAGAGAAAGAAACTCTAGCATTTGTAACAAATTCTGCAGATTTAAAATTTTAAGATAGCAAACGGGTGACAATAATACACCTGTAAAATAACACTCTGGCCTGTGTACTCTCATTCATTCAGCCATGGCCTTGCTCACACATATATACTCACAACTTTGCTCGCTGCCTCTGGGAACATAATAATTCTAGGACCTTCGCACAGACCCGAAAAATGCAGTCATTGACCAAGAAACCCCCAGTTCCAAAAGACGTACTGAACTCTCTGTCTCAGGGGAACGATTCCTTGGGTGTTCTAATTTTTCCGAATGTCTGATTAAGTCACATAAAATTTGTCCAGGCACGAAAGTTAGCAGAGCACAATGTCATTAGCTTTGGATTCTAGGATTTAAGGAATGTCAGATCGGTGTCTTCTTTCAGGCAGGTACTATATTTGGTCACCACAATACTAGTCACAATCTCTGTCGGAATGTTAATGTTCATTCATTCATAACCCTCCACTCCCAAAGGAGCATAGGCCTTCAACAAACACATGCCAAGTCCTCCTGTCACGTGCCATCATCTCAAGTTCTTTCCATGTTCTCCTCATCATTTTCACCTCTGTTTCCAACTCTCTTCTCCATGTACTTCTTGGTCTTCCTCTGCCTCTCTTGCCCTGCGGGTTCCAGAACAAGGACTGTCTTGTAATGCTATCAACAGGTTTCCTCAGTGTGTGTCCTATCCATCGCCATCGTCTTCTTCTCATCTCTTGTTCCACTGGCACTTGTCTAGTTCTTGTCATCAGTTCTACGTAGGTAACCTTGTCATACCATTTTAATCCCTCTATTCTACGCAAGCACCCATTTATGAAAGTCTGCAGCTTTTTGGTTGTTGTTTTTGTTGTTCTCCATGTCTCAGAGCCATACAATAGGACTGACTTCACATTTGAGTTGAAGATTCTTATTTTCGTGTTGGATCCTATTTCTCTTGATCTCCATATATTTCCCAATGCAATGAAAGCTCCTCTTGCCTTTTGTATTCTTATTTTGATATCGCTGTCTGTCCCTCCAACTTTGTCTATATTACTGCCAAGATACGTATATGATTCTACATCTTGTATTGGTGTTTCTTCAAGTTCAACCCTATTATCATTACCTGCATTTATTCTCATTATTTTTGTCTTTTCCCTGTGTATTTTCAGACCCAATTGCTGTGACCTCTCATCGAGTGTTTTCAATTTGTCCTGCATCTGATTACGGTTATGGGACAGAAGAGCCAAGTCATCAGCAAAATCCAGATCATCCAACTGCTTAGTCAGAGTCCACTGGATTCCATTTCTGTTGTGTGTTGTCGATGATCTCATAACCCAATCTATTGCCAGCAAGAAAAGAAATGGTGACAAGAGGCATCCCTGTCGCACTCCTGTTCTTATCCCAAATGGTTCTGTAAGCTGTCCTTCATGAAGAACTCTGCATGTCATGTCTTCATATGTTTTCTTTATTAAATTAATGATCTTCAGGGGAACTCCATAATGCCTCATCAATTTCCAAAGTGATTCTCTGTCTACACTGTCAAATGCCTTTTCATAGTCCACAAATCCGATGTATAGTGGTGAATTCCATTCCAGACTTTGTTCAACTATTATTCTCAAAGTGGCTATCTGGTCTGTACATGATCTGTTTTGTCGAAAACCTGCTTGTTCATCTCTCAATTTCTTGTCTATCGACTCTTTTAATCTCTCAAGGATAATCCTGTTTAATACTTTTCCTGGCACTGATAGTAACATTATTCCTCTATAATTTGTGCACTCTTGTAAATTTCCCTTCTTAGGCAACTTAACCAGATATCCTTCCTTCCATTCTGCTGGTATCTCTTCCTTTTCCCAGACTTTACCAAGTAATTTATATAACATCTCTGTAGCCGTGTCGATATCTGCTTTGATGGCCTCTGCTGGAATGCCATCAGGTCCAGACGCTTTTCCATCTCTTAGAAGCTTTATGGCTTTCTTTATTTCTTCCTTCGTTGGTCTTTCACCGTTAACTTCAACAAATATGGACAAGTCAAATAAAGGAAATAAAACACAGCCATCCAAGACAGGGGAAGGTCCTCTCGCGAGGAGGCGTATGATGCAACACAGAGAAAGCCGAAAGGAGTCTGTGTTGCTGACTAACCTTCTTTCTTCTAGGAGAACTTCCAGATTTGGCACCTGGAATGTTCGGACATTAAACGAACAAGGGAAAGTGGCGCAAGTAGCAGCAGAAATGAGGGAATACAAAATCGAGGTTCTGGGAATGTGTGAAACAAAGTGGAAGGGGGTAGAGAGGAAGAAACTCATCACAGGTGAATTGGTGCTGTCCTCAGGACATGAAGACGAAACTTCACACCACAGTGAAGGGGTAGCTCTTATGTTATCTAAAGAAGCACAGAAAGCACTCATTGAATGGGAAGCTGTTGGACCCAGAATAATAACAGCTACTTTCAAAACAGCTAAAAAGGAAATTCATGTAAATGTCATCCAATGTTATGCACCAACAAATGACAAAGAAGAGTCTGTGAAAGAAGCATTTTATACTAAACTACAGGAAATTATGGATAAAGTAAAAAGAAGAGACATCACAATTTTGATGGGTGACATGAATGCAAAGATAGGTACAGTAAACACCGGATTTGAAGAAGTCATGGGAAAACATGGGCTAGGAGTAATGAATGAAAATGGAGAGCTATTCGCAAACTTCTGTGCTTCAAATCAACTGGCTATAGGAGGAAGCATGTTTCCACATAAGAGAATACACAAGGCAACATGGATATCACCAGACCATAGAACAGAAAATCAGATCGATCATATATGCATAAAGAAGAAGTTTAGATCATCATTGCAGGATGTAAAGGTATATAGAGGAGCAGATGTGGCATCAGATCACCATCTTCTGATAGCCAAAATAAAAATGAAACTCAAGAGATATGCAACAATGCAAAATTATAGACAACAGTTTAATGTAGGACAGCTAAGAAATCAAGAAACAAGAGACAAATTTGCGGTCACAGTATCCAACAAATTCCATGTGCTACAACAGCTGGAAGATGTAGAGAATACAGAAGACTATTGGCAGCAGGTCAAAACGGTATGGAAGGAGACATGTGAAGAAATACTGGGGAAAAGGGAAAGACAACAAAAAGCATGGATAACAACAGAAACCATCAATAAGATAAAAGACAGGAAAAACAAGAAAGCAGAGTTAAACACAAGCAAAACTAGAAGCTCCAAAGCCAAGGCTCAAGAAGTGTACACAGAAGCAAACAAAGAAGTAAAAATAAGTATCAAAAGAGACAAGAGGAAGTATATTGAGGAGTTGGCAAGAGAGACAGAAGATGCTGCAGCCAAAGGAAATATGAGAGAACTGTATAGCAGCACAAAGAAGTTAACAGGGAAATACAAGCAAACAAGTTGTCTCATAAAAGACAAGAATGGGAAACTGCTCAGCAATATACAAGAGCAAATGAAGAGGTGGACAGAATATTTTGGGGACCTTCTCAATAGACCAGCTCCACAAAACCCGCTGGACATCCAGCCAGCAGAAGAAGAGCTACAAATTAAAAAATGTTAATGTTATTCTTGTAATATTCTCGCCGCCAGGCAGCATGTACATTTAAATTTGTGGAGCAATATGAACTGGCTCAAAAGCCCAATATATATTTCTAGTCTTTAGAAACCGTTAGTGGGATTGCTATTACTGTCTCTCTCTGATGGCATAGGCACTGTCAGACCAGTGTTACTTGAAACAAAAAACCCACGTGGTTAAAGATAGGAACTGTCTATGCTTCACACAAATATGTCTCTTTACTAAACGCTGGCAAGTTGGGTACCACCGTTTCACTATATAAAATGGAAAGAACACATATCAAATAATTTACATATATGTACTCAATATAACTTACATTTTACACGACAAGCCTACAGCTTGACATATATTTAAAACTTCCCGTGAAATAAGTTATATAAAAATCAATCATCAGGAATTAGGAATATCTTCGTATTCCGTCAATATTCATTGATGTCGCATCTAGCATTTATAAGTTAGTTATTAAAACAGTTTCGACTGAGTATTTAACAGTTAAATTAAACTCATTTCAGCTACTTGTTTAGTAAGCTATAAATATAATTTATGTTGTATTTCCACTGCAACTCGTCGATTAAAGAAATAACAAACTATCAAAATATTCACTCTGCACACAGAACTAGTTTAAAATGAAATCGGCGATTTAACACTTAATCACTTCACAAAATACTAGAGATCTATTATATATAATATTTACCTCAAACACAGAAGATCTAAGAACTTAAACCACTTCGACCAAACTAAAGGCCATCTCTATTAACAGAGATTATTTAGAAATCGAACGAAGGCTAGTACTGTCTTTACTGCGAAGTTACTGAGTGAAATGAAATAAAGTTTCAAACTAGGTTTAATATTTTAAACCGGACAAAGGATGAACTATTATTTCGTAGAACGAAATGCTCTCCCCTTTCCGGCTTTAACGATACGTTTAACACCTAACATGTCGTAACTGCCACCTACTGACCAAGATGTACGCGTGTCAGTTTCAAATCCCCAGACTATATGTCTGCTCTAAGCCGTATAGGTGACAGTTTTAACGCCTACCTAAGCGCTCAGCCCGAAAAACCCGCGCGTGACAGGTGCAAATGTAGACGTAAAGTCTGCTCTATGTCCAGCGAAACGAATTTTTCGCACATTCACGTCTACCTGCGCGACTGACATCTGATGCAATAAGGTTACTAGTCAGTATGAGAAAGAAAAACGATGATGGGAAAGAAATATATTTTTCGCAACGAATGCGAAAAATACAGGAAAAAGGTAAAGAGTGATAATAAAAATGGAGAATACGGGTGACAGAAAAAGAGGAAGATCTAGGCAATTTAATGATCAAAACCTACGTGACAGTCAGCCAACGTGATATTCCACTGGCCTGAATGACATTTACGTTTTACATAAGCAAAAACAACCATAAAAGCCACATTTAAGTCAAAAGGGGAAAGAGAACACACAGGCCGTATAAAAAGTTATGCCAAGGCGAGACCATATTATCATTTTCCGGTTACGCTCTGGTCATAACAGATTGAGGTACCATCAATACCACTAGTACAGGGTTAGTACAACAGATCTCTGTACCTGTGTCATCCGCCCCATGACAGTCAAACAGGCAGCAATGAACGGAGTAGCAAATGGCAACAATCTACTTCTGTCCACGAAAAACTGTTTGGAGGTGTCAGCTGACTACTGCCATTATTAGTCATTAATGTAAAAGTCTACGGATGAACAAGGAAGAAGAAGAAAAAAATAAGAAGAGGAAAGAGAATTAAGAAGAAGAACATAGTTATGATAATTGACCACTACTGCTAGTAACAGGAGAGTTTGTAACGCTCCATGATTTCGTTCATGATATTCAGCGTATTTCAGCTTCCAGCCCTCCTGTTGGTCCGCTTGTATATTCACTGATGCTGTGACTGCAGGATTTACGTGAGATAGTGAAAGAGTGAAAGCGACATATTCCGTGAGAGTGTGACGTGGAAATGTAAATATATCTTCAGAAATCCGACCACCTGGCTTCCTCAATTAGTGTTTTAACGTTGCTACGAAAAAACCAAGCAATTTCGTTGGTTGTCTGACTCATAATTTGTAGCCACGCCTATTTTTCCTGTCTTTCTTGCTCTAACGATTTGGTTACCTACTTTCACAACATGCCAGGTAACAGGGGAGCGAATCCCGTTTGCTTACCCGAGTTCTCACGCTAGCTGATTTGCCAATTATCGGTAATTAGACAGACGCGCGTAGAAATAACGGTTTGTTTGTTTGAAGAATCAAGGGCGATAATATTATTCCCGTACCTTTGATGTTTACATTTTCAGGGGACTTACGTATTTGATACGGCAGGGGGAGACAATCTAAGACGGCCCGTTTGTACGGCTCACGTCGTTCGATGTTCATCGGCAAACGCCAGTAGAGCGAATAGCAAAACTTCTCATCTTTGGAAACTTAGATTTCTGAATTCCCCGCAACCCAGAAGGTGTGAAGTATCGCATCCTTTGGAGATAATTACACAAAATCGGTATATATTCTGCCTTCTCTCCTATTCAGTTATCAGTCTCTCAGAAATTTTGGATAAATCTAATCACTCCAGACTAGGAACAATTTTATTCGCTAAATGTGTTAAATTGTCCCGTGGGGATTTAAATTTCTGATTGTGGTAGTAATTTAAGTTGTGCGTAAGTATTAAATGTGTTAAAAGTTTTACCATTTTATTCACTGCTATTCCCGAGCGTTAAGACTAGCGAAATAGTAAACACGCAGATATTCTCTTACCAGTGGTTCAGTAATGTAAAATCCATCAACCATTTTTTTTAGCTGACTTAAGTATAAAGTTAAGAGTGACGGATAAAGTGACAAAGTAGTATGCGCATTATATTTCTTTGTGTGTAAATTTTTTTAATGACTAGTGTTTATATCATGTGTTAAAAACGATAGACGCCAACAATCAACTAGCTAGTAATGACAGGTGATATTTGTTAAGGGCGTAGTCATAATTAAATTATAACTGACATCGTGCGCTGAGTGTTTTACCGGGTCGGATGGGGGGACGGCTGCATGCCTAAAACCCAAATCCGTACTTGCTAAGCGAAGCGCGATAGTATAAGCTTAAAATATCGTGTGCTTTTTAATTTAATTAGAGGAGGGAGAGGATAAGAGATCACACCTTACGCGTGATAGCATAGGATTGTCATTTTGGTTAAATTTTTTGTTTTCTTCCCAATATAGGCTTTGTCAAAACCAGCGGCCAGCGTGTTTTCTCTAATTGAGGGCCCTTTCTCAGTTACTGAAGGCATATTAAATGTAACTTGAGCTAACTGGACGTACAAATATCCAGATTGTTTTATTCAATTTATCAGCCAGATGCGGCAATAAACATAACATTTTTACCAACTACTGACAGTCGTTTCCCCAAGTGAATTTTATCCAGGAGATAACGCTGTTTCATAATCGGCACTCATCCCAGAGAAAGTCGAGAGGATTTATCATCATCAGTTTTATAACGTAACAGTCGTAGCACCTAGAGGCTAGACAATACAGGAACTATTTTTCTCTTTGTTTATAACTGTGAACGTCCCGAGAACGTCTGGCTTCAATAACTATATGCGGTGATACAAGACTCATCCAGGAAAAAATTAACTCACCAATTTTGGCGACTACCTTGAAATTATTATCAAATACCAAGGCTTGTCTGGGGCCATATTTGGGCAACCTGACACTATAGGGTCATACTATTGTTATTGTTATTCCAAGGGATACCTACACCACGTATTGGGTAAGCAAGTGTGTTTGTGGCCACAGAATGACAGAGTGAAAGACCGAGAGAGAGAGAAATATTTTCCTTTGTTACAATCATTGTACCCACTTTTTTGTTTTTGTTTCGCTAACCTGATTATTTTACTGGATAGCTTAAGTAGAAACTTTGTTCTTTACTATACTTTCTATTCTATCATCATCATCATCAGTTGCCATCTCCACAACGAAGGTTGGCTGTAATGGATCTCCAACGTCTTCTGTCTCATGTCTTGGTGGTGCACTCTGATATACTCTTTCCTGTCCATCTCTTGATGTTATCTTCCCACTTATAGCGCTGTCTTCCGTTGCACGTTTGCCTTCAACTCTCCCTTCTATTATGGTCTTCTGCAAGGTGTTATGCCTTTTTATGTGGCCAAAGTATTTTAGCTGCCGAACTTTGATCTCCCTCATTAGTTCTCTTTTCATACCTAGATTTTCTAGGACCTCCTTATTCCTATACCCGAGTGTTAATCTGTGACCTGTTGGGGTTATTAACTTCTTGTAGGATCTTTTCTCAACAAAGGGGAGGGCACTTATGGGTTTATTTTCCTATGTCTGTAAACACGAATATAATGATTTGTAGATGTTTGATGTTGTAAAGTTTAAGTGATAATAAACTAAACAAAAACTTCATTTAGCCTGTTGGTCAGACCCATATCCATTTACTATCGTTTTTTTCACGTTTTGTGTGTCTTGTTGTCACATAACTGTGTGTGTGTGTAGATAACTTATAATTAACATTATAGGGAAATGTGACAGATCGTCTTCTTCTAAAGATAGTCGTATAGATAGGCTGGACTAGAGAAACCACTCATTCCAGAGACGGATCTTCACCTTAATCTATTTCACTCGTGGAATCTATTCTAACACCTTTCTTCTCATATACCCCACCTTCTGCTCTACTCAGACGGGACCAAATAAAACTCTACACTTATCTAAAAAAATGTACGACAGAGAGAATCATGATCTACTCGTTTGAGAATGCCTGATATCTGCTGAAATATCAAAGAACACTCTTCTCACTATCAGAGTAGTTCACTCTTGTGAAATTGAATCGGAATATTTAGTAGAAAGGTAATCTGTATATCTCTCTTAATGGAGTGCAATCGAGACAGAGGATAGGTATTATAGTCAACCTTCTATCCCTTCCCTGATTGATTTAATTATTATTTCATTTACAATTATTTTCGGCTCGACCCCCAGGTAAAAGAATACAGAATTTATCTTGTCAAACTTATTACCACATTGAACAACCATACATATGCCATGTTACAAAGTAAAGCAGGCACGTGTCACGGGCTGCCACCCCTTAGCTCTGCAGTAGTGATCCAACAGTGGCCAAAACTTAAGAGTGACTGATGTGGGTCTTCAAAGGTGTCTACATTTGCACAAGATTACTCTTGGCAGAGTTGTAGATAGAAGGATAATGATGCTTCTACCTCCAGAGAGTTTTCACAAGATATTCAGAAAAGCGAGAACAATGCTGCATTGGATGAGCACGTTAACTCTAGTGCCTGCCGTCAACTTTTGTGAAGGATTGTATAATATAATTTCAGCTCGTACAAGCCCCCAGCTAATTCGGCGAATTTCCGCTTATTATTATATAGCTCTGCTTACGTGTATTTAAGAAATTGTCTGAGACATACGGATGTAGTACATTCAAAATTATAAAATCAAATTTAGATTTGTCTTTATACAAGTAACAAATTTAATAATCAATTACGTTTTCACAGTTAAAAAAAAAGAATAATTATTTAACAAAAATGATCATTGATGTTATGGAGGTGTACATAAGAGGTCACTTGGCAGCTTTTATTTAACTACTTAGCTACCAATGAGGTTTCTGGTCCCGCTGATGTTTGTTTCTTTGTAGATGGAGGACTGGATCACTCACGTCCCTGGTCAATGTTGCAGGGCGTCTCACGAGAGGTGAATTAGTGTAGAAGATAATGAATAAAAAGATGCATCAGATTGATACTTAGTATCATCATCATCAGTTGCCATCTCCACAACGAAGGTTGGCTGTAATGGATCTCCATCGTCTTCTGTCTCTTGTCTTGGTGGTGCACTCTGATAGACTCTTTCCTGTCCAACTCTTGATGTTATCTTCCCACTTATAGCGCTGTTTTCCCTTTGCACGTTTGCCTTCAACTCTCCCTTCTGTTATGGTCTTCTGCAATGTGTTATGCCTTTTTATGTGGCCAAAGTATTTTAGCTGCCTGCAGTGGTTTTTGATGGTACTGTATGGTTGTTGTGTTACCTAGTGTAATGTATGAGGTCAGCTGTGAAGGCTCCTGAGATAAATGTAGATGTGAATTACAGAAGGCCCTTCGTACTACCACTTACGACCTCAAACATATCTTTTTTACTAATATGAATGTAGCTACGTTAAAAAGTCTAGGGTACTGAAATGTAATGTGTTGTAGTAGAATATACAAACACACACAGATAATTAATAAGTGTAATAATATTAATAAAATTATATAACACACTGAACTAACTCAGGCTGTTTTAGTTTAAATATTAAAATGTTCTTTAAAATCATTTGTTCTGAACCAATGTTTTATTTTGGTCAGAACATATGAAATGTTATGGAGTTATAAATGGAATGCATAAATATATGGCATAATAAAATGGAATGTGTATACATAAGTATTTTATCAGACTGGTTAATATTAATTATATTTCTAATGTCTCTGGGAAACTATTACTGGATGTGCTGTTGGGGTGGTGTCATCACACCCACTCTGTGACTAGAACAAGCTTTGTCCATTGTCTTATAAAACTTTAATAAATGTATCTTTCCCAAAATTCTATATATTTATGAGGGGAAATATTTATAAATTCTTTAGGAGTATGGTGAATCCTCAGCAGGCCACTAAATCACTCATCTTGTCTGCGAAGATCTAATGCTGGATTCCGGTGGCCCACTCCTCTCGGTAGCTAGAAAACAATGGTAGACTGCACCGACACACTGTTTGGCTGCACACACATCTGCTTGTGCAATCTTGATTACTTATGTGGCACTACCCTAGTGCCACAACAGAAACTCACAATTCTGAAACAAAATTTGTGCGCTGTGTCAGTAATCTATTTACTGCACCACTCTTACACACAGCACAACACATCAACAATACACAGAATGGGTCAGATCTCTCTGACCACACAGCACATCTAACCCAGTTGTTTTCATATAGTACTAGTTCCCCAAGACTGCATTGCATCTGAGATATGTTTAATAGTTCCCTTTTATTCAATAAGATAGGTGATATGTTCCCACTGATCTCAATAATAGATCCGCCTTCCATAGTTTTAGTTAGGCGTCCATATATTTTGTTTGTCTCTAGACCCTGAACTTGGGCTCGGGACCTAGAGCGAACACTTACTTGTCGTAATCATTTTATATGATATGGCAGTATCAATCACTCGAAATATTAAAATGTACAAAATAAATACTTTCATTCTTACCAGAATTCAGAATTGAGAACACAGTTAATTGCTAGCAAAACTCTGCTGAGCTGCTGGCTATATGATGGCGTCCCTCTAAATGTATGGAATTTCTTTTGAGAAAAACACCACAGGCAATAACCAACTGTGTCCCTGGACAGAATTGTATCAAATGGCAAAAATGCGCATTTCTGCCCCGCTAATATGATTACATTTGCCCAATCACCGACTTCCCCCCTAACTTTTCAAATCTACAATCAAAAGTCAAATTCAGTCAGATCTCAGTCAAGTGTGTATTATTGTCTGTTGGTCCGTCTGTCTCTACTTGTTTTTTCATAAAAAACACGCTTGGTTCTACATGCAATATCCTACACAAATCTGCCTCCTAAGTTATTTTTAGCCACAATTCTCCACCTTTCCCCTCTTTTACATTACAGCTTGATTTTTGCATTTGCGTGTCTCAAGGCCAAGAATTTGAAACTTTAGTGACAGTATGGACAGTACAGTCGCTAGTTTGATATGAACAATACAGTCTTTTGTCAATATCTTCCTTGTTATCTATCCGTCTGTATAATTTAAAGTATATTAGTTCTCTGCTCAAGATGGGCTATCAAACTAGCTAGGTTTTATATTCATAACTCTATTATTAAGAAAAAATATATTTTTTTTCTCAAGTTAGTTTTTTTTTTTTTTTTGAAATTTGTTCGAGAACCTTCTCTACGGCGTTTGCCGCTGAATTCAAATAAAAGGGACCAAGTATCGAAAAACGTCCAAGAAATGACTGTTGCGAATAAGAGCTAAGGTCTTTTTTGTCCATTTCCTTACATTGTGGCAACTAGTGACGTGAATTTTTTTTTCCTTTTACCACCAATTGAGTCTTTTTGCCGTTTAGGTTCTAACACGTGTTCAGTCATCTCAACAATCTAGCATTTTCATGCTTAGCCTGAGATAAGAACACCAGGGGCTGATGATCAGTCTGGACCACAAAAGTCCTACCATACAGATAGATTTGGAACTTTTTTATTGCCCAGATTAACTCTAAACATTATTTTTCGCTTGTGGAATATCCTTGCTCCGCTTTATTCAATTTGCGGCTTGCATAAGCGACTGGGTTCAGTTCCCCATCGGGTGAAGATGACCTTTGCAACAGAGTCGCCCCGAGGCCTACATTACTTGCATCTGTTCTCACCACGAAGTACTGTGTCAAATCAGGCAATTTGAGAATAGGCTTGCTAGTGAGTTTATCCTTTAACTCTTGGAAAGCCAATTCACATTGCGCAGCCCAAACAATTCTATCTGGATGTCCCTTGCGAGTCAGATCAGTCAGAGGAGCACAAATAGAGTTAAAATTTTTGATATATTTTTGGTAAAATCCACATAACGACACGAATGATGGCACGTCCTTTTTTGTGTGTGGTCTAGGTGCTCTCTGCAGTTTTTCCAAGTTCTTGGGGTCAGGGTTCATGTTACCCTGATATACAGTGTGTCCCAAGAATTCCAACTCTTTGCATCCAATACAACATTTTGTTGGCCTAGCAGTTAAATTCGCCTCCCTAAGCCTATCAAATAACATTTTTAGAGAGTTAATGTGTTCTTCAAATGTCTCTGTGGCGACGAGAATATCATCCATGAAATTCGTGATACATGGGTTATTCAGGGGATCCAACAATTTGCGCATCATCCTTGAAAATACACTCGGAGCATTTTTCAATCCGAATGGTAGCATGTTGAATTCATAATGTCCTTCCGAGGTGCTAAAAGCTAAATAAGGTCTCACTTCAGGCTTCACTGGAATCTGGTAATAGCCTTTACTAAGATCCACCTTTGAAAAGTATTTTGCCTTGTTTAATCTGGCAAATAACTGTTTTGTGTCTGGTAATGGATCCACTTGTCCTTCTGTGACAGCATTCAGTTTCCTGTAATCTATGCACAGTCTGTGTTCCCCAGACGGTTTCCTCAACAAAACTACACTGGAGCTAAAAGATGATTCACTGTGTGAAATAATCCCCTCCTTCAACAAATAATCTATTTCTTCTTTCAATGCCTTCTCCTTCGCGAACGGAATAGAATAGGCTCTCATACAGATTGGGTTTGAGTCTACCAGTTTCATGTCATACTGTAGCAAATTTGTATGTCCTGGTTTATCTGTTAATACATCTGTATGTTCCTCCAGAACCTGTTGAACTCTCTCCCTCTGATTTTTAGTCAGGTGCTTACTGACTTTTACCTGTGCTGCTGTTTCACAAGGATGTAATGGGTATTCATGTGAGGTGAGTGGTTCCTTTTGCATTTGAGTTGCGATAGCCAAGGTCAGTAAGGGGGTGCTTTCCTGGAGTGGTCTGTCCAGATACTTCTTTAAAAGGTTTACATGATAAACTTTCTCCTTCCCCTTTTTGTCAATTTTATAGTTTGTTCTAGACACCTTCTCTAGAACCGTATATGGACCTTGCCATCCAATTTGTAATTTATTCTGGCTTCCGGGTAGTAGAAGAAGCACCTTCTCTCCCACAGCTAGTTCTCTGTCCTTTGCCTTCCTATTAAAATATGCTGCATGTTTCTTCCTGGCTTGTCTCAAATTATCATTTGCCAGTTTCCATCCAGCTTTCAGACGAGTGGTCAGTTCGTTCACATATTGATACGATGAGGTAACAGTCTCTTCTGCCTTCTCATCTGTCCAGGTCCTTAATAATGCTTCTAATGGACCTTTTATTGGCCTCCCAAATAGCAGAGTTGCGGGAGCCATCCCGGTTGAACTATGTGGTACCTCCCGATACGCAAACAACGCGGCGGGCAGGAATTGATCCCACAGATCCGGTTTTTCGTGTGCCAGCTTCCTCAGGATAGAAATGAGAGTCCCATTGAACCTCTCTACCTGGCCGTTCCCTTGTGGATGGTACGGACTACAATGAAAGTGTCTGGCTTGAAATAGCTTAAAAACTTCTTCCGTTAGTTTCCCCTTGAACTGTGAGCCATTATCAGTCAAGATTTGATGCGGGAATCCTAATCTTGTGAATATTGTAAGTAGTGCCTCTGCTACATGTTTTGAATCAATTGATGGCAGGGCTACCGCCTCTCCCCACATAGAACAAGTGTCCACCAGAGTAAGGATGTAACTGTTCCTCCTCTTGGTCCGAGTGAGAGGTCCCACAATATCCACTGCAACCCTCTCAAAAGGTGTTCCCACTATGGGCATTTCCCCTAGAGTTGCAGGAGCAGTCCAATGCTTTGGAGCTACCCTTTGACATTCTGGACAGGATTTGACATATCTTTTTATATCCTCCGTTATCCCTGGCCAGAAGTAATGACAAGCTATACGCTGTCCTGTGGCGCTGATCCCCATGTGACCACTGAAGGGAATCGCATGCCCGAGTTCCATCACTTTATCCTTATATGAAGTGGGAAGAACCAGCTGGTTGTGACCATTTGTTCCAGTTCCGGCCTTCCTGTATAATAGTTTGTTCTTCATAAAGTATTCTCCCTTGCTTGGAGGTGTGTGGCATTTGGGCAATTTTTTAAAACATGGCTTGAGTGTCCTATCCTCAGCCTGCGCCTTCCTCATCTCCTCTGGATGAGCATTTATAGGTTCACCTTCTTCCTCCTTTTTCTGTGACCTGGTCTGCACTGTCGCCATGATCACAGGTCTCTCGGGATTCCCCAAGAAGACGTATCTACACCCCAATATCAGAGGGTAGATTGGTTCATCTATCACTGCTGCTCTGATTTCTCCTTCCACATAGCGAGTTTTCACCGTTATCCTTGCGATGGGAAGTGTCATGAGTGGTATGTCCTTAGTCGCCCCTTGTATTTCCACTGTTTCTGTGGTATACTGACTTGGGTCCACTAGGCTAGACTTCACAACTGAATCATAATCCAAACCTGTATCATAAAGGCACCTTATGGTGACCCCATTACAAATAACATCCTCACAAACTGGGGGGTGATAAGGTTCCTGCTGTCCATTAGGATTAACCTTTAATCTTTGAGTCCCCGACTTCATTGCAGCAATGTTTGAAGGTTTCCTTCTACAAAATTCGGTGTTATGGTTATCTTTCTTACACCATTTGCACCATCTTTTTCCTTGGTTAAACGGTTTTCTTTCATTATATTTTTGGTCATTGAACTGTGAGTTTCTGTCACGATAGTCATTTCTTGGCCGTTCAAAGTTTGTCCTGCCTTTATTACCCTGTTCTCTATTATCAAATTTATTAAATTGCTGTGGAGCTTTAAAATTTTCTATGTGCTTCTTTTTAGTGCCACTTACCTCTGCCTGGGCTGCCTGATACCTCTCAGCGACATTTAAAACCTCCCCCAACTTCTCTGCACCTTGTTCCATGAGAAATTTTCTCATGTCTGGAGCCATGGACTCTCTCAATTGCTCTATCATGATCATCTCTTTGATCTTGGGTCTTCCCCAGAGCAGTCCATTTCTCCAAATAGGTTTCCAGTCTGGCAGAGAATTGGTGGTATGTCTCCCCAGACAACAGTTTGGCATTTCTAAATTTCTTACGGTAAAATTCACCATTTTTTCGTATCTTAATAACAAAGCCTGCTTTAGCATGTCATAATTGACTTGGTCTTCTCTGTTCATTTTAGCGAAGACTTCATAAGAAGTACCTCTCAGTCCCTGTGATAACTTTAGACTCCACCTCTCTCTCTCTCTAACCCATATGTAGTAGCTAACAACTCAAATCTACTGAGGTACCCCTCGATGTCATCGTCTTTCTCAACAAAATGGTCTAAATGAAACCCCATAGCTGAGTTTGAGGCTCCCTGACTAGGCGTAGCATCTGAGGCAAAAGGGCTGGCACCATTTTCAGGAGCATGGCCTTGTAATTCCAGCTCCCTTAGTCGTAATTCGTGCTCCCTTTGCAACCTTCTATCTTCTGCTTCCCTTTCGGCCTTTTTTCTTCTGCCTCCCTTTGCTGTCGTTTTTCTTCTGCCTCTAATGCTTTTGCCTCTTTGTCAGCCTCAATCTGCAACCTCTTAAGTTCTTTATCAGCCTCAATTTGCAACCTATTCTCTTCAGCTAACCTCCTATCTTCCCTTTCAGTATACTTGTCACATTCAGCAGTTACATACTGAATTAAAACCTGACCATCCATTCCCATTTCCTTCGCCGTTAGCACAGCAGCTGATCTAAATTTTGCCAGGTCAGCCATCATACAAAACAACAATGACCAAGATAACTCTAACTAATGACAGGTAATTCTAATTAATGGTGACTAAGGTAATTCTAATTATTTAATTAATTAACTAACTACCACTGGCTGTGAAGATTCACCAACTTTTATTTTCCCCTTTTATTTTAAGGGACACTTTTTAAATTTTTACAATCTGTCCCCACTGGTTTAATTCTCCCACCAGGAGATTCTAATATCTTTAATAAACTAAATATCCCTGGACAAGACCCCAATATTTGTAGTGGTTTTTGTTGGTAATGTATGGTTGTTGTGTTACCTAGTGTAATGTATGAGGTCAGCTGTGAAGGCTCCTGAGATAAATGTAGATGTGAATTACAGAAGGCCCTTCGTACTACCACTTACGACCTCAAACATATCTTTTTTACTAATATGAATGTAGCTACGTTAAAAAGTCTAGGGTACTGAAATGTAATGTGTTGTAGTAGAATATACAAACACACACAGATAATTAATAAGTGTAATAATATTAATAAAATTATATAACACACTGAACTAACTCAGGCTGTTTTAGTTTAAATATTAAAATTTTCTTTAAATTTATTTGTTCTGAACCAATGTTTTATTTTGGTCAGAACATATGAAATGTTATGGAGTTATAAATGGAATGCATAAATATATGGCATAATAAAATGGAATGTGTATACATAAGTATTTTATCAGACTGGTTAATATTAATTATATTTCTAATGTCTCTGGGAAACTATTACTGGATGTGCTGTTGGGGTGGTGTCATCACACCCACTCTGTGACTAGAACAAGCTTTGTCCATTGTCTTATAAAACTTTAATAAATGTATCTTTCCCAAAATTCTATATATTTATGAGGGGAAATATTTATAAATTCTTTAGGAGTATGGTGAATCCTCAGCAGGCCACTAAATCACTCATCTTGTCTGTGAAGATCTAATGCTGGATTCCGGTGGCCCACTCCTCTCGGTAGCTAAAATACAATGGTAGACTGCACCGACACACTGTTTGGCTGCACACACATCTGCTTGTGCAATCTTGATTACTTATGTGGCACTACCCTAGTGCCACAACAGAAACTCACAATTCTGAAACAAAATTTGTGCGCTGTGTCAGTAATCTATTTACTGCACCACTCTTACACACAGCACAACACATCAACAATACACAGAATGGGTCAGATCTCTCTGACCACACAGCACATCTAACCCAGTTGTTTTCATATAGTACTAGTTCCCCAAGACTGCATTGCATCTGAGATATGTTCAATAGTTTCCTTTTATTCAATAAGATAGGTGATATGTTCCCACTGATCTCAATAATAGATCCGCCTTCCATAGTTTTAGTTAGGCGTCCATATATTTTGTTTGTCTCTAGACCCTGAACTTGGGCTCGGGACCTAGAGCGAACACTTACTTGTCGTAATCATTTTATATGATATGGCAGTATCAATCACTCGAAATATTAAAATGTACAAAATAAATACTTTCATTCTTACCAGAATTCAGAATTGAGAACACAGTTAATTGCTAGCAAAACTCTGCTGAGCTGCTGGCTATATGATGGCGTCCCTCTAAATGTATGGAATTTCTTTTGAGAAAAACACCACAGGCAATAACCAACTGTGTCCCTGGACAGAATTGTATCAAATGGCAAAAATGCGCATTTCTGTCCCGCTAATATGATTACATTTGCCCAATCACCGACTTCCCCCCTAACTTTTCAAATCTACAACCAAAAGTCAAATTCAGTCAGATCTCAGTCAAGTGTGTATTATTGTCTGTTGGTCCGTCTGTCTCTACTTGTTTTTTCATAAAAAACACGCTTGGTTCTACATGCAATATCCTACACAAATCTGCCTCCTAAGTTATTTTTAGCCACAATTCTCCACCTTTCCCCTCTTTTACATTACAGCTTGATTTTTGCATTTGCGTGTCTCAAGGCCAAGAATTTGAAACTTTAGTGACAGTATGGACAGTACAGTCGCTAGTTTGATATGAACAATACAGTCTTTTGTCAATATCTTCCTTGTTATCTATCCGTCTGTATAATTTAAAGTATATTAGTTCTCTGCTCAAGATGGGCTATCAAACTAGCTAGGTTTTATATTCATAACTCTATTATTAAGAAAAAATATTTTTTTTTCTCAAGTTAGTTTTTTTTTTTTGAAATTTGTTCGAGAACCTTCTCTACGGCGTTTGCCGCTGAATTCAAATAAAAGGGACCAAGTATCGAAAAACGTCCAAGAAATGACTGTTGCGAATAAGAGCTAAGGTCTTTTTTGTCCATTTCCTTACATTGTGGCAACTAGTGACGTGAATTTTTTTTTCCTTTTACCACCAATTGAGTCTTTTTGCCCTTTAGGTTCTAACACGTGTTCAGTCATATTCTTCCTTTTTTATATCTCCGTTTTGTCTGCATGTTTAGCTAGTTAGTTTAAATGGCGGTGGGATATGCTGGCATAGGCGAGCATGTCTCCTAGTATCTTACGCATTATTTTTATCCCTACATTCTATCCTTATATTTGGAGATATTTTAACGTTGTATCACGGTAAACTCATCACACTGCCGAACCATGATCTCCCTCATTAGTTCTCTTTTCATACCTAGATTTTCTAGGACCTCTTTATTTGTTTTCATCCCTTACTTGAGATACGCCGCATTCTTCTATATATCCACATTTCAAGAGCCTCAATTCTTTCTTCCAAATGCTTATTCATCGTCCATGTTTCCGCACCACACAGAAATGCAGAATATATATAACACTTTATGATTCTCAGTTTTAATTTGTGAGATAACTGTTTAGATGTCAGTATATGTTTCATGTTGTTGAATGTAGCTTTGGCCATTCCTATTCTCTTCTTGATTTCTGTTTCACATCTGCCATCTTCTGTTATTATATGACCAAGATATACGTAGCTTTTGACTTGTTCCAGGATTTTCCCATTTACGCTTATCTTTAATGTGGGTTTATCGTGTGTTTTGCTAATTATCATAGTTTTTGTTTTCTCAATATTAATGTCGAGTCCATATTCATGACTTATACTGTTCACTTGCTTCACTAGTTCTTGTAACTCCTGTTCGTTTTCAGCTAACAACACGGTATCATCTGCATATCTAAGGTTGTTTATTGACCTTGCACTGATGTTCAGTCCTGATATTTCCTGTATTTGTTTGAAAAATTTTTGGTGTATAAATTAAATAGGCAGGGGGACAGCACACAGCCTTGTCTGACACCTCTTTTTATGTCTATGTATGATGAATAATTCCTTCCAGATCTTACTGTGGCAGTTTGCTCCCAATAAAGGTTACTGAGTATTCTTATATCTTTTCCATCAATACCTATGTCTTCGAGGCATTCAATTATTTTCTCATGATGGACTCTGTCAAAATTGTCAAAAGCCTTCTTATAGTCAATGAAGGACATGTACATACTTTTTTGGACCTCTCTATATTTTTCTAATATTCTTAGACAAAATATTGCCTCTCTTGTTCCACTGTTCCGTCTAAAACCAAACTGTTCTTCTTGGATTTCGCACTTTGTATAGCTGCCAGCTAAGAGTCTGGTCTTACAAGTAACACCCCAGTCTCAGAAATGAGCACTGGTGTATGGATGTCATAGGACATAGTTAGACTGTAAAGAATCTGGCCTAAGTGGTAATTATTCAGCACCAGATCCTGAATTGTCTCCTCCTCTCGACAACTATCCTATGCAATAATATTATGTCTAGGGAAAATAACAAAGACAACACTTTGATTACGGAAACAACGGCAAACGGATTGATTTGTCGTTGCTCTAAAGACGCCATTAGGCGTGATGGCAACAACGGCAAAGAAAATCTATTCACTGTTGCCCTTAAGACGCCACTAGGCGTAATGGCCACCGACTGCTTTGCCGGTCGTTGGCTAAGGACGGAAGAAGAAGAAGAAGAATGAAGTAACTGCAAACCAAACTGTAAAAGAGTTACTCAAGACAAATACAATTGATTCATTTATTGTATATACAAGATTTCTGCTTTTCTCTTTTTGAAAAATAGCAAGATGGAGTGAAACTCAAATTGATGATGATGATTTTATACACAATGACGAAATGTGTAACAAACACAATTACTTTTTAAAATACACAGTGTTAATAGTTCCTTCTTCTTGGAACTTGATCACTTTTAAAATAAAATGTTCTTTTAAATAAAGTTCAATTATTCTACTCTCACTGTTTCTTCACTTGAATTTGAACACTTTATTCATTGTTATAAATTCTTGATAGAGTCTCTGTGACTTAGATTCTGTCTGTGACAATAATATGTCCCAACAACAACTCAATGTCATCATGTGTCAATAAGTGTGGGTGGCCATATTTAATGAATCAGGTCAGTTGTAGACCACTTAGCTTTGGTTGACAACACCGTATGTCCCTCTGCTACAACTGTGGTTGGAAAAGCCCTGGTAATAGGGTTCCCAAACCAGACTTGAGGTAATCACTAGGTACCTGAATGCTTCTTTGCTTTGCACAGGAAAACCAGAGTCTTCAGTATTGCTAAAGTAGGTTTCGATAGGACCCTCAATCAGAATACACAGAGCATCTAAAGGCATGACACGCTGCACACACTGATGAATGGCAATGGCGCTGGGTGGTGTAACACTGTTTTCTGTGTTCTGTATTCGATTTTGGCGGTGAGTGAAATTTTCCTCCCTGCCTTCCCCCTTATATACGGTCTTGTATGCGAAACAATAAGGCCATTGGCTGGTACCTTCATTTACTTCCTCGTAAAATATGTAGCATCTGGTCCAAAGTGTGCTTGTGGTAAAACTTCCATAAATTCCTGTAACGTTATTTTTCAACTCGTTTCTTTCGTCTCGGTCTTGTTTCATACAGACGATTTGGCGCTATTGTTCCATATAGCCACCCTTTTCCTATTTTCAATGTACATTTTGCTAGTCCAGCCGAAACAGGTCAAACTTCTTACGATCCTTGTTTTTCTGCCTTCTAACACACACATATCTCTGGCTACACTGCACATAAAGCATAGATATAGGTATCTAGATAATGCTTAAGCTCTGTAATATCGTACCTTTATAGCCATTTATGTGGGAATCCATCTGTCTTTTCACCATAATAACAGAAAAGCACACATCTTCGAACGATTTCATATTTCATTTTGTTTACTAGCCAAGACACCTACGGGTCATGCCTCGAACTATCTCTCTTCCCATTGGAAGTTTAGGCGGTGTTATCTATATTTTTGATTGCCGAGACATTGGTTCCGTCGAATTGTGACGAGGCGCAGCACGTTCCCAGAAGCGTCATGGGGTGTCTACGAAATTGGTCCCGCGTCTCTAAGACCTGTCTGATGATGGTGTCTAGCGTCGATTTCAGGCCACTTATACCCTCACTTGTTCCAGAGATAGAACCCTCAACTGGTACCATCAACTAGTGTCACAAAAGAAGAGAAATAAATACCCTCTGAGTATTTAGTTTCCCGAAACATACGTATGTTCTCCCCCCCCCCCCCCCTTTTCATTTCACCATCCCATCTACCTCAGAACTTTTACCCTCGCTGAGATTAATATTAATCCCACTGAGCGGAAAAAAAACATTCATTACATTTAAATTGAATAGATGTATATTTAACTGTACATTGGTTGAAAAGGTTAATAATATAAATTGAATGTGTTTCCCTTTACATCTACCG
Organism: Oreohelix idahoensis; assembly: GCA_024509875.1. Classification (NCBI taxonomy): domain Eukaryota; kingdom Metazoa; phylum Mollusca; class Gastropoda; order Stylommatophora; family Oreohelicidae; genus Oreohelix; species Oreohelix idahoensis. The sequence continues at coordinate 161,874 of JAMPIV010009455.1, read as the reverse complement.
TGTTTGAAAATGTTAACAATATAGATTGAATATGTTTACATTTACACCTAAACTGGTTGAAAAAGTTAATCATAGAGATTAAGTACATCCTTTCTTTTATCATTCACTCACAGCTCTCTATGGAACTTGTGACTACCTCTGCTTTTGGTTCTCTGTAAGAAACTCACAATAAAGCAGTCACCAGCCCTGGCAGTGGTGGTTCATGAAATCATCACTCTATATGCTGAGGTTGCCAGCCTCAAATGACTTGGACATCCACTAGCAATTTTCACATATTAATATTCAAATGTTACTATATGCATATTAGTTCTCATGTTAATAATGCAAAATATAGAATTTAAAATGTACAACTTAAGCCAGTCTTTAGGCACACAGACTGCTGGCTCATAGAAATAGTTTAAGGCAGCTTGACGATGCCTCTTACTCGTGGTGTTGTTATTGTAGCAATAAGTTCCCACTTTTTGCTTTGTGTTACAGTTTCCTCAGACTCCAGTTTTCCGTGTTAAAATGGTAGCGTTTTCCTGGGCTCTAAGTCCTCAATATGCTCCAACAAGGTCCGGTCTGGTACTATTCTTAACTCTGGCAAGGTATGGTTGTCTTCTAGGCGCGAGGTGAATTTTCACAATCCTTTCAACCGACTAACATGTCAGGTTGTATTGCCCTTTTCGTTCCTGGCACGTGTTGTTTACTATTAGACCAGGCCCCAATGAGAAATGCAGTTATTTCTACATCTCGAATGCCGACCAATAGTTCCAAAACCTGTGTATTTTGGTGGGGTAATTCAAAATATTTACACTAGGACATTTCTGTGCATTAATGCAAAATTCATGTCTTTCAAAATATGGAATGAAAATAACCGATCATTCTCTCGGCATTGTTTACAAATAACCTCTTACATCTGCCCTGAACTACTACAACATTTCCGTTCAGGTGTGTCCGACTGATAATATGTCTGCAGACGGGTAATTTATCTTACGGCCCGCCTTAGGTAAACACAACGCTCGGTCGCTGACCGGCCCATCTGAGTTTTTGCCTGTGCCTAAACGTAGCAAAGCCGAGAAGGTTAAAGCAAACATGACGAATTATCACCGAATGGAATGTACGATGACTTGAAAATGCCAAATATATGCTTGACAGCAGAGAAGGAAAAGTGCCGACCACGGAAATGGCACGTAATCAGTACTCACAAGAAATGTAACTGACTACTCCCGGAGAGGAGAAGAGATCGACCCAATATTTGTGTGACAACATGGTTGGTTTGGTTATTCAAATATAAAATAAAATTTTCAAAAGGACAGAAAAAAAAATAGAATCACACTATACAGAATGATAGTTACACTGGTATTATTGCACATTTAGTGTTACAATTAGGCAAGTGTCATTACTTGGTTTCAAAGTTTGTGAAGTTGTATGTTTCGCTTTTCAATAGATGTTGTTTGTTACTCAGCTTTTAAGAGATATGAATGTCTTCTGAGGTTGGTGTTGGCGGTTTTTGACTCAATGGGTTGCCTCGGCTGTGGTCTGGTCTCTCGCTTTTATGGACTATAGTGCAAACTCAGAATCTCTGTTCACTAAAGCCTCGTACTTCAGCAAATTTGTTTGGTACTGCATAAGGACTTTCTAGTCTACACCATTAAGACTGAAAAAGTACAAACATTGGAAGCTTCGTAAGTTTCCTGCTGAGGTAAACTTCATCTTCCCTCCCCTTTCTATTTTCTGACCAGCAGATAATTATGCGTACCTGACAAAAGCAAGTAGCATTGTCCCTGTGACGCAACTCAAGGTTCACGCAGTACACGCGTTCTTCTTATCCTCCCCATCTCACAATGTAAACCTCGGTATTACTAATATGTCTCGAGCTGCTATTGTTTGTTTACGAGGGCTTATCAATACTTAGGCCGAGTGAAAGTTACTCTTTCGTTAATGTCCCCGTTTCTATCATTCACGCTTGTTTAATCATGGAAAATATACAAATACTTTTCCTCAAACAAATAAATTAACATATGCGCATTTAAATAATTATCAATTATAAAAGTTCACTAATAAACACTTATGTTGTACATTGACGACAGAGTGATTGAACAGCTGATATATTATTAACACAGAACTCAGCAATGATAAAAAAAAGGAAGTTAATGATTGATAGATCTATATTTTCCCTGGCTCCAGTTGGAGCTGAGGTACAACATTGGCTAGATGACTAAAGAAAGATCTATGTAGATAATAATGGATGAAATATATCTTACTGTTCAGCACAAGTGATACAAAGACATTGAGTAATTATGCGACTGAATTAGAAGTTGCGAATCTTGCATAAATCAGAGAACAAGAGTTAATGTTACGATGAAATAAAAATACAGCTGCAACTACATCTCAATAATGATCATGAATTTATATATACATAATAGATTTACAAATCAGGTATTACGAAAAATAAAATGTATCGACATACCCTCTCAACAAAGTGACTACTGCTCTGGTTCTTGATGGCTTTAGGTCGTTAAGTTCAATGACTTAGAATCTTAATTACATGTTGCCCGTTCAGTTGGTACACAGTGTGGTGGATTTTGATGTTATGAAATGATGTTGATATTATTCCTTAATGTACTGAATGAGGCCAGCTGTGAAGGTCCCTGATTCTAACAAATTTAGGGTGAGATATCAGGATACCTTTCTGCTACCACCTTATGGCCTCAAGCAGACTTATTCTTGACTAGAATGAATAATAGCTACGTCTAATGTCTAGGGATATGCAAGTGTGGTGTGATGGTACTTTAACTATAATACACCTCTACACAAACAAGTATTAAAGTCTATGATTAAAGGAAATAACACCTCAGATAAATTTGTACAATTAATAATTTTCTGTATGATTTATTTGGTCCTGAACCTAGTATTCTTCTGGTCAGGACTTTTAAAAATGAAAAGAATTCAAGATATATATATATACAAAAGGTAAATTTTAGACCCACAGGGACAAGTGTCCAAACAAATACTGTTAAATTATACTTAATAGTGTTACTAAAATCTATCTATTACTGGTTTCTAACACTGGATGGCTGTTTGGGATTCTTTAATCACTCCCAGTCTCTTTACAATCTAGTGTCACTGTTCATTTCACTGTGGAAATATTTTCTTTCTTGAATACAGGGGTATGCTGCTTTTATAGCTGATGTACTGTTGGGGTACCAGATATTTCACTTATCTGGCCCACTGGAACTGTCTGATTTCTTTCTGCCGAATGACCACTGCTCCAAAAGTAATAGGGGGGATACTGGCGACACCTATCACTACTGGACTCCAAAAGTAATAGGGGGGATACTGGCGACCCCTATCACTACTGGCCTCCAAAACTCCTCAACAGCTTTCACATAGAACTCTGGCACCGGACTAGTGCCAGATAAGACCCTGTAATAATGAAACAATGTCTCCTGGGTGATGTCTTATTTAGACTGTGTTTTATATACAAAAGAGCATACATAAGAAATAAAGAGCTGGGTCATATCCAATGGACCAATCCAGCACATCCATTCCACAGTGTACCAGTGTTGTTCACATGTCTCTCCTACAAAGGCGGCACTGCATCTGCAATAATATTATTAATCTTTCTTTTCTACCATTCAATGGGATAGGTGAGCTGTGTCCCTCTGGTCACCTAAGAAAACATTTTATTTCACAAGACATGTGCATTTACAAAACTGGCAATGTGTTATATCCTAATTCTCCTTCAAGCCCTGCATAGATCAGCTTGGGACCTGATTACTTAGTCGTGATGGCAGCATCTCTCACTCACATTTTTAAACAAAATATATATGAATAATGTCGGTCTTACCAGAATTCAATGAAAAAAAAACACAGGTACGTTGAATAGCAGATTCCAGATGTACTGCTGGCTGGACTGTGATGCCTATACTTTCATATATATTTGCTTTAATAAGGCTAATCACTTTTCACAAAATTCACAACGTCCTGCTCTCGGGACTATCTTCTACAAATGGCGTCAAGCCGTTGACTTTTCTTAATAATATGAAAGGCTTTGGCCAATAAACGACCGACAATTTTGAAATTTGAAATTAAAAGCAAAAACAGACTTGATTTTTGGACACTACCAAGGTTTTTCCTCTCTCCTTCTTAGATTTCTACTGCTAAATATATTTTGTGTTAAGCTATCCCATAATTTTTCTCCCCCTTTTCTGCCCCTTTCTACAACAGACTGTATGTAACCTTTTCCTGCCTTTTTCAAGGACCGTTAGTGCAAGTCGAAACGAGCATGTGTTGGTCTGTCTGTACGAACAAATACCGTCTTTTGTCTATAACTTTATTTCTATCTATCGGATTTTTGATTCGAAAGCATATTACCCATCAGAATAATACCAGCTCTTAGACTAGCTAACTTGTATGATCATAAACCTAGTAATAAAGAATTCAATATATTTTCCATTGTGGTGTTCGTTGTTTTCTAAGTTTCCACTACTTGAATGTTATAAAATTCGCCTCAGATCTTCCTTTTTCCCGATAGGAAATATTTATGCGTGTGTGTATATATATATATTTTCCCACAGTGTCTGTGGTTAGAAATGTATTGGACTAGCGGGGTATTTTTAAATTTTCAAACTTGCGACATCGTTTTCGACACAAGCTAACGGTATTGTCTCGCACTGTTGGCCCGAGTAGCTAATTCAAGCTTCTAACACTTGACAAGCCGGCAGCAGGTGTCCGCTCTCTCAATCTTATGCGTTCGTGTGTTTTATTCTTTCTATCTTTCCTGGAACCCGACTGTTGCGCACATATTTTTTGGTGGCACGGATTACGCATACATAGGTAAAATGTATTTATTTGTCTGATAAAAATATATTTATCTTTGGATGCATGTTTTGCGGTCTTGAGGGACAGAACTCAGATTAGGCGATGGGTATTCATTCTGTGAGTTATCGCTCCTTGTTCGTTCCTGAAAGTCGAACTCAGCGGAGGAATTTAGATTTACTTTGATCTATTCTGTGTTTGGTTAGGAATAGATTGTTATTGCTTCAGAATGTCTATGGCCCGAATCTATGTGTAGTTCTTGTCTATGTATGACGAGTGTGTCTTATATCTTGATATCTTAGTATGCTTAAGTGGAACTATTTTTCTTGTACTGTACTTTAGGGGTCAGGTGTTTTTCGGCGCATGAAGATAGGTTAGAGAGTTCTTCGGTGATGAAGCCTATGGCGGGAGTCATGTCGTAGACCTGTCCAAAGTTTGTGATCTCTTTTTGATTATGGGAACGAAGATAGTTTCTTCTGGGATTGTTAAATCCATGAGTTCCCTAGTGTTCATTCCATAACGCCAGGAGAAGAGCGTTTGTGCTTGCTAGTGTATTTCTATGTCAAGGTAAACGTACTTTTGCTGACTTCGTTCATTCCTAGGCTTAAGATGGGCAGACGTTTACATGAATCTACCTATGTCAGTATGTCAGAACGACATATTATCTAGCAGCACTGGTTATGTTTCTATACTGCAATTATGAGGACAGATTATGCTGATGCTTGTGGAAACTTTGATATTCAAGAATTGAATCGTTATTGAAGCTTTGTCGTACATCGTTAGGGTGAGCGATGTTTACAAGACGAGAAGCCATTTTCGGAATGCTATTTATTGTTGATCATTTACCAGAGAACAGGGATGCCCTTATTATCCGATGATGATCAAGAGATCACACTTATGAAAAGAAAATCTATTCTTGGGTGATTTAAAATTCGCTCAGAAGATATTTGCTGAATGCTATTTAAAGAAATCTCCGCTAGGGTGCAAGCTACACTTATGCTAAAGGAGGTTCTGTCCAGGAGTCACCGTAAACATTATTGATTAACTGACATGACTAGTCAGTAAGGCCTGATGAAGATTTGTTAAACATTATAGATTAACTGACATGATCAGTCAGTAAGGCCTGATGGATATTTAGATGAGATATGGAACTCTGAACATTGATATACTGATGTTCCATTGTGATTGTCCTCAACATGAATGCCAATTTATAATTGTACACCGTGGGTCAACAATATGCTATTGATGTCGACCTGTGTTCATGTAACTGTATCCATTCTGTCAAGTGTATGCGTCACATTAAACTATTGAAACGTCTACAGTGGTCTGCATAAGTAACTTCTAGATACGCATGAATGAGTGTTTGAACCTTCAGTCAACTCCACAGAACAGTCACACATTCGCGTATTGACATTCATTACAACACTCATTGTCAACACTGTATTCTTGTCAGGGCCTCATTGTGTCCCAGGACAAGGTGACATGTATACCTGACACTGTGCTCGTTTGTTTGAGTTTACTATTCAGTCCCAGTACATCTTTACATCGTACACTGATAAAACACAGTATACAACATCTAAGAATAACAGCCTTTATCATTATTACCACAAGGGGAAAAGCTGTTTATCACCGACGCTAGTAGAATTTTCAAATTTTTATCGTTAACCCTTGACAGGCGCGTTATAAATGCTAATAATACCAACGCGGCGATAAGATTTCTCACTATGTTCTGTCCTGCTTAAATCAATGCGTTTTCTTGCGCAGGGAAGAATACGCGTTACAACTTTATTAATTTTATTTCTACTGCTATTATTTTGACTTTAATATATATATATTATGATTTTATCGCTGTATCACTGTACTTTACCACACACAGCGTGAATTCATTAAAATAAAATGTTTTTTTTTTAATTTTAAGTAAGGGAAGTAATGAGCTAGAAATATTGCTTGCGTTTTGTAGTTAAAGGGACGAAAGTTGATCACGTGCCGCTTAAATGAACATGCTACAATATCACGGATTCCCCCCCCCCCCCCTTTTTCTGCTTTGCAGTAGTTGTCCAACAATGGCCAAAACTCAATATCTAAACGGGGTCATCAAAGGTGTTTACCTTCGCACAAGATTACTCTTGGCAAAGATGTAGATAGACGTGCAATGACTCTTCTATCCAAAGGGAGCCTTCACAAGATAATACAGAAGTCAAGAACCATGCGGCATAGCGCTGAGCAATGGTTAACTTATATCTGTCCGTCGCCTTTTGTGAAGGATTTAAGCAATGGTTTTTAGCCCGTTCAAGCCCCCTGCTGAGTTAATTCAGCGAATTCCTCTTATAATGGTATAGCTCTATTTAGAAGTAAATATATGTCTATATATATATATATATATATTAGTTGTTCTGGCTCATACGTTTGCTTTCATACATATAAAAAAAACTGAATCGACTATGATTGTTTTGTTTTAAAACAACAGGTAACAAATTTAATAATCAATTAGTATTAACAGTTTAAAATAAATAATCTGCTAGTGACTATTATATTTATCAAATTTTCTCCTCACGGAGATTTAGGGTGAGGATATAGTTAAGAAAAATTATGTTCTTTTTGCTGATGCCTTTTTATGAGCACTTAACCTTTAGGTGAGTTCTGCAGCGCTGATTTTCGTCACTGCTTGGTGATGAGGGCACTTCTTCACACAACGTGTCCTATTTAGGCGGTTGGTGTTGATTCCCTACGTTTCACTCACAACTAGCTTCGTTCCACGAACTTTTCAACAAAATAGAAAGAACAAAATGCCTCTGCTAAGTACACTGAGTTGGAAGCTTAACAGGCGCATCTTCTCGTTGTTCACCCATCAATGTTAATCTCTCAGAAGAATTAAATTCTTGAGTATACACAGTGCAACTCATGAACGATGTATAGAAATCACCACTATTTCTCTGGGGATTAACTGAGAAATTGTGTCTGGACAGCGTGAATAATTATTTGTGCCTGAACTAACATTAACAAGTTACATATGTCTCACAAAATGATATGCTACACATGAGGCACATGTAATTATCACTAAACACTGCTCCAGTCGGAGTCTGGGGTCACCTCTGCTGTCATGATTTCCGCACGACAAGCCAGAAGAAATCACCAGTGCTTGCTGAAGTGGTTTATGAACATACTATTTTCGTCTAGTGAGGTTGCCAGCCTCATATATAACCACTTAGCAAGAAAACCATGCTAAATTCACTTTTGTAAAAGAAATGTTCACAACTTACCCCAAATTTGTTTATACAATCTCCTTGCACAGATTTAGACTGGACACAGCTCTGTATTAGATGCTTCGAATCACTTAGGTCTGGAAATTAGAGTTAATTCCTCTGACGGCGGGTGTTCTACGAAATCACTGGCCTGGGAAAACCTTTGTTAAGTTCCTCTATGACTTGGTCTGGGAAATTATAATTAATTTCTCTGAAGGCGGATGTTCTGCGAAATCACTGGCCTGGAAAAACTTATGTTTAACTCTATGACTTGTGATCAAATTCCTAAGTTTCCAGTCTTGTATTAAAAAGGCGGGTTTACTTGTAAATTCCTAAGCTGCCCAATACTCGATCTGTTACTTATAGTTGTGGACTTTCTAAGTCCAATGTCTCTTTTCCTTTCTGGCTTTCTGGGAGTTGCTCGTATGAAGTTGCGAAGCTGTCTGTTCTGTGTCTCTGAGTTCGCTAGATTTTATCTCTCATTCTCATTCACAGATTGTGTTTCCGCCGAATGTTCCAATAGAATTCATTGTATCTTTCGGCTTTCAAATCAAACCAATCAAATCTCTTTAGCACTGGGTTGGGTTGTTTCGTTTAAAATATCCCCTCGCGTGTTTTAAAATATTAATTTTAATATTCCACGCGTGACCTATGTCTAATCATGCGGTCATATTGCCTGTGGCATATTGTGCAAAACTCATAAACACCATCTGTTAACTCATTTGATGGCCAGATGCTACATTTCACCAATATTGTCTCTCCAGACAGATTATCTTTAATAATCACCAGGGATGGTCCCGCAAAGGCGTTAAACGCATCTACCACCTGTGTAATCTGCCAGACAAACAGACAAAAGGATCGCCGGCCGCTCAGATAAACAATATGGTTCCCTCAGTTATACAGACCGCAACCCAGGTGTTAATTGCCTGATTGTCGCTGGCCCCGGAAATGAGTTACGTCAAAGTCGCTCAAAAGGTGGCGAGCCAGCTTCTCGTGATAAGAATATCGCTCGCTGACCAGTGATAATGGCTGGGTATTGTTACGATAATACCCCAGTTCACCTGGCGGAACGTAAATAAGTCTGAGGAGTGATAAACAAGATAAAGACAGTCCCATCGCAGATATTTCCGTAGGGGAGTGGAGTGTTAGAGACTTTCTCCTACTAGATTCAGCATAGAGAGTAAAATAATGAATGAAAGGGCATAACATTTATGCCAAATAAAAGCGATTGGAGATAAAATGAAGAAAAGAAATGAACCTGCCGTAGTGGCTAAAGGTGTGAGAGAACTACCAAAAGAACACGTACAGACGTTTCGTCACATACAATAAGCAAACAAGTCAGGGAGTTTTTTCTTACGTACAGCCTCTAGTAATAACCAACTTGCTCGTGCGATGTACATCAATTTTGTAAACTTATGATAGTATATTTTATTCAAAGATGAATTTCAATGGAACGAAAAACATATATTCAGTTTTGACTTAAAATCATAAAACAAGTAAAGAAAAACAAATTTTAGATCCCCGTATTCAATGTTGTTAATAAATACACTGAATAAACAGACAATAAATGTTACATTCACTGCCTAGTTAGCAGCGAGGATAGTCGCGTTTCGCCCCCGTATCTAGGCGGTGTTGCCGTTCGGAAGATCCTGGGTTCGAGTCTTCGGCTGCCTAAATCTTTTGTTTCTTGTTCTGCTGTCTAGTTTTCTATGTCTTTATTTCTCACGAGTGCCTGAAACATACCTTTATGTGTATCATTTATTTATTGTTTACATGTCTCGTGTCCCCCATCTTTATTTATTTAACTCTACTGCAAAGTGACGTCTTCTTTTTCATCCTCGTCCGTCCTGAGACTTCCATATAAATGACCCTAATAAAGGCAGTACGAGTCAGCTCTAGGTCCCTAAAATCTTCAAACAGTTTTCGTGGGGAGAAGTAGATTGTTGCTATATTCTGCTACGTTCACTGCAGTATTGGGAAGGACTGCAAGAGATGTTCGGCTGTCATGGGGCTGGTGTAACTGATTATTTCACATGTCCTGTCATTTACTTTGTACCTTTTATTCCTATCTTTGTTTGTGTAGTTTGAATTGTTTACAGTAAACATTGTAATTTGTCTGTATTGTTTATGTAAATCCCTGATTTAACATAGATCTTGTATTCGTAAAGTAGGGCCTCTCCGTTACCCTCTGTCTATCACACACTTATATAATCTCTCTCTCTCTCTCAGTATGTGTGTTGGTTGGTTTGCGTTTTTGCATGTCTCGTTATACTGCAAATATGGGAAACCAAGAGCCAGGGATCCAGACCTCCAGGACGACCCAGAGTTCGCTGTGAGAAGAACATTAGACAATCTCAGAAGGACCGAGGACTACATTGGAACCAGGCCAGGAGAAAGATAGCCGATAAGATAGTATAGCGCTCTCTTTGGCAAACCTCTACACCCCAGGGCAGAAGAGGAACGACTAAGTAACTAAGTAAGCTTGTTATACTGTCACTATTATCTTGTTTTCATTCCCGTCATCAGAAATTCTTAGATTATAAGATGTCATAATGGGAAATGAATACTATCGATATGAGACCAAAAGGCAAATACGTGGGTCGCAGAATCAGCAAAAGAAAGAAACGAAACGAAAGAGTAATGTTTTCACGGCTTTGATAAAATTGGAACCACTATACAGCTCCTGATTGGTTGGGTATAACGAGTTGATAAAACACAATAAAGGGCTGAAGAGTCAGCGTGTGGCCAGATTATAAGTACAATAATTGTGCAGTTTTGTGGCCAGACTAGGGGGTATCACGAATAGATCAATCTGTTTTACAAAATGACGGTACACTGGAGTTCAAACTTCGTCAGCCACAGTTACAAACAGGCGAAAATAAAAACAAATACAGACAGGTCAAGAGATCAAGACAATGGACACTGTAAACACATCGAAAAAAATGGCCAAACTGTTGGGTATAACGAATAGATCAATCACAGGTAAATGGCTGAAGTGGCTGAGTTGGACGAAAGTTTGAGTACATAGACTGTGCAGCATTGTGATTAAAACAGTAAATACTTGTACAACTAGCAATAACCCGTCAATAATGACGAAAGTAAATAAAAAAAACTATAATATATTTTTTAAATGTTTTTTAATTCAATATAAAAGTTCTTTGATGACAACATTTTTTGTGAAAGTCCGTGGATTTGTTTCATAGAATGTTCCCTGATTTTTTTTTTTTTTTTTTTTTTTTCGTACGCCCGCTAATACTCGAGGCAAAATCTCAGGTTATTATTAATGTCTAACTTGACATTGATTTTACGTGAGTATTCCTTTTCTCGTACAGAGACAGGTGTCCCTCGCCATTCAGGCAGATACTCGCCGATTTCGGAGGTACCCATTACAGCTGGGTCGGCTCCGGAGCCGCCAATCCCTGGTCGACGACTGTAAAGTCTTGTTCTGTCCACTCTGTAAAGTTGCTTTCACACACACACTGTAAAGTATCAGTCTGTCTGCTCTGTAAGGAAGAGTGGTGTGTTGTTGAGATCAGGCATGCTCCAGTCTACCCAGCTGTAAATGGGTAACTCACCCTAGTCCTGAGTTAGGGAAGGCAAAGGCTCCAGGGGAAGCAGGCCCTAAACTTGGTCACTTCAGCCGACGCAGGATGGTGTATGTATGAAGTAGAAGTGTAGAGTGTGATTACCGCGAATGGTGTACTGTTCGTGTGCTGACCAATATAACCACTCACACTTGTGTCTACAAGGCACCAATGCAGACTGCTGGAATCTTAGTTTACTCAATTTATTCAGACGTACACACTGGGACATACGAGTACATCATGGTTCGTTGACATATCAATTTGTAGGTATACATAGCAGATCTGAAGTCATGACACATTCAGAAATAATGGGCAGTACATCAAAAGTTCAATGTCATGATACATTATGGCCACATCCCCCTATCTGACTAAACGCGTCAGTGAAGGCGGATCGATAAATAACCAAAGTTACTTGACGTCCATAGTTTGTAGTATATATTATGAAACCACGAAAGGGGGTTTCTAGCAAGATTGAGATCTCCCTGTCACTGTCCGATAATAAGATAAATAATCTGTTCTCTTGGCAGTGATCAAAACATATGATGACCGAAATCCAACATGGCTGCCTCCCTGAGTTGTCGTTCACTCATTCATAGGAAGGAGAATATAAGCCAGAGTTAATTTATAATGGGTATATAAAGGATTTCATAAATGTTTCCATACAGCTCTACGGTGATCAGGTTAATTCACGTAGCCATAACCGCTGCAGGAAAATCTGTCATCTTCGTCGATACAAAACACGACACTAGCATAGCGAAGCACAAAAGTCAAGCTAGGCCTAACCGACGAGAGATCATCAAAAATAGGAGCTGGGTTTACCTGGAGTCCGAATCATCTATATACTGACATAAGGAGAGTCTCTAACACAAACTATCGTAGAGACACCATCTCCTTCAGAAGAAAAACCACTTCGTGAGACATTTTTTTCTGACGAAAGGACCAGCTCTAGAAAAACGTACCCCGCCATTTGTAAGCAGTACATCGGAACTCATCACGACTTGTCAAGACAACTCATACTTCCGCTAGCAAGAATCTAGTCCCTCCTACCCATCCAAAATATACAATATAGGACTGATTCTACTTGTACTAATAATATGTAATACATATGAATTCAGGCCATAAACACAATAAGCAAATTAATATATTTTCTGGCCCTAAAAAATAAGTACAAACGCAAGCGCAATATCCTTGCGCTGGATCAATATCCAGAACGATTACTCCTATAATCAAAAGTGTGAATCAAACATGGATTATCTCGCTTTTACCATAGACAGCATTTTCATACACAAATGAATGAATGTCTATATTTTTCCCATATTAAATAGCCATATCGATTTTTGTAATATGTGCGTCAAAATATGCACGCAACAGATTACCACACCCCTCGGGAAAAAAAAATGGTACATTTTTTTTTGAAATACATCTAGGAGCAACATACAATAGGCTCACAACGCACCAATAACAATGCGCAGATGATAAGCATAAGTTTTATGACCTTAGAGAAAGTACTTCTCTAAGTATAAATATTTCCAGAGAGGTGTCACCAACGCATACTACAATATTAGCAATGACACAATTTCCACATTAGTTTATACATAAATTTCATCTAAGATATCTTAACATCATGATCATCAAAGACGAAAAACATTGAAAGATCAGCGGTGAATAAATATCAATGAACCGCTAAGTAGTGTTACAATCAATATATGATATATTACATATGTGTACACATTTCAACATAGAAACAACTGTATCAAAGTTGTATAACAGTTATGAATCATGTGGGCATCTAGACAAAATATCTGCCATCACATTTTCTGACCCACGGATAGCTCGCACCGAAAAATGAAATGGCTGTAGAGCAATCGCGTATCGCGTTGATCTCGCGCTCTTCAGATTTTTACTCTGAATAGCCGTAAGAGCTTTCTGGTCAGTTTCCACAATGAAATGCGCGCCCAGAAGAAATCTTTGCAGTTTAAGGATTGACCAAACCATAGCCAATAATTCACGGTCTAGGACCGAGTAATTCTTCTCTGCGGCATTTAATTTCCGAGAAATATACATCACAGGATGCAGAGTTCCAGAGTACTCTTGCATTAGTGCAGCTCCAATCCCGGTGGATGAAGCGTCACTACGAAGAATAAATGTCTTATCCTTAGAAGGCAATACTAGGATAGGTGAAGTAGAAAACATAGTTTTAACCTTATCCAAAGAGGATTGACATTCTTGAGTCCAATGGACTACATTAGGAGACCCTTTCTTTAGCAAGGAAGAAAGAGGTGACATAATGGAGGACAGATTCGGGATGAATCGTCCATAAAATTGTATTAGACCTAAGAGACTTCGTACTTGCTTTTTAGTCTTAGGAATAGAAATGTTAAGTATCTTACTTGTATTATGGTCTTCTGTTTTTAGGAACCCATGACCAACACGGTGTCCTAAGAAAGATATTTCGCTAAAACCAATACATGCTTTCGATGGTTTCGCTGTCAGGTTATGCTCGCGTAAGATAGACAATAGTTCATTTATACCATTATAGTGATCGTTCCAAGTATCACTGAAAAGACAGATGTCATCAAGATACGCAATGACATCTGAGCGATGAGATAGGATTCGACGCATCATGCGTACAAATGTAGCAGGGGCGTTCATAAGACCGAAAGGCATGAAATTCCATTGGAATAGACCCCTAGGCGTCGAAAAAGCAGTAAACGGTTTGGCGTGTTCGGATAGTGGAACTTGCCAATATCCCTTAGACAAATCGAGTTTAGTAAAGAAGTGAGAATTCGATAGTCTCGTAAGTAGCTCTTCTAGTAAAGGCATAGGTTCAGCATCGAATTTAGTCACTTGATTCAATTTGCGATAATCCACGCAAAGACGTATGTTATTGTCTTTTTTCCGTACTATAACCATCGGCGAAGAATATGCTGATGTGGATGGTTCAATAATTTTTAACTCTATCATCTCATCTAACTCTTTCTCTACCTGTGCTTGAAAATGTATCGGGATAGGATACGGTCTGACTCTTATAGGACTATGGTCAGTAAGAATAATGTCATGTTGAATGACATCAGTTTGACCAGGAATGTCAGTAAGGACATCCTGAAATTGTTCTAACATAGTAGAAACTTGTTTCTGCTCTCCTGGAGATAATTCTGGAGAAATTGCAACATCTTTCCATGATTCATTAGAGTGAAGAGGAATCATTGGAAAAGGTAAATTTACATCCGAGAAACTCGTTTCCTCATCCTGTATTACTGACAGAGATGAGTACTGTCCATGTTGGACTGGAAAATCGTCCGTTGCCTGGAAAACAGGTTGTAAATAATCAGGACGTTCATGGAATTCCGTGAGCATGTTGATGTGGAAGGTTTTACGCTTCCCGTCAATATCGACGATATAGTCAACATCGGAAACTTTTGATATTATATCGTACGGACCTTTCCAAGAAATGAGAAGTCTATTTTCCCTACAAGGTAGCAAGACAAATGCTTTGTCACCTGGACAAAGTTGACGCAAACATCTCTTTTTATTGGCAAATTCCCTTGCCTTCTGTTTCGCAAATTCAGAAGAAGCAGTTGCCAATTTGCATGCTTCAATAATCTTGTGTCTAAGTGCGATCACATATTCATAAGAGGATTTTGTGTCATCGACAATATTATCAGCAGTTATAAGATCATGAAGTAAGGACATAGGACCTCGCGGTTTCGCGCCAAAGACAAGTTCAAAGGGAGAAAATCCTGTATGTTCGTTGGCGACCTCTCTATATGCAAAGAGAGCCGCGGGTAAAACCCTATCCCAATCCTGAGGATGATCTTCTGTTATCTTACCTAGTAGGTTTTTCAGAGTTCTATTCAAACGTTCCACCATCCCATTGGACATAGGATGATAAATACTACTCAGCGATCTCTCTATCTTCAGAGTCGACATTACTTGAGACATGGTATCCGATATGAGTTGGGTACCATGGTCGGATAATATTTCTGCTGGAAACCCCAGACGAGAAAATATTAACCAAAGAGCATCTGCGACATCAGCAGTAGTTATGCTCTTTAGAGGAACAGCCTCCGGCCAACGTGTGCACATATCAACACACGTCAAAATAAATTGGTGTCCTCTAGCAGACTTTATCTTAAATGGACCAATGATGTCTATCGCCATTTTTTGAAATGGCCGAATGGGAATGTCTGCAGCCTGAATAGGTGCATCATGGCGTGGACCTCTGGATTTAATCTCTTGACATACTTTACAAGATCGACAATAGATTCGTATGTCCTTATTCACAGCAGGCCAAAAGAAAGATTGAAGAACTCTAGCTTTAGTACGGGAAAAACCCATATGTCCAGCACACTGCGAATCATGAGCGTGCTGTAAGATTTTAACTCTCATATTTTTAGGCACAAGGATTTGAGAATGAATGGACTTAGCGGAGTCTTGTACCATACGTACAAGTACGCCATTCTTCATCGTAATCCAAGATTTACGATTTGTATCCTTATTCGGATCACCTTTTGTTGCCAGAGTAAAGAATTTCTTTAGAGTAGGATCATCTTCCTGCTGTTTGATAAAGGAATCGTGGGAAATCTCCAAGGGATCATCTTGGATCTGCGCATCATTATCTTCAGAATGTGAAGATTGTGGCATATTAAGAGCTTGAGCCCTAGTGATTACTGCATTAGCAGATTGCATATTAACATTTTCCCAATTAGAAATTTGCTGTGGAGTGCATTCTTTCACTCCATGAATGCGACCGATGATAAGATCAGCGATCGGATTCGGCAAGAGACATGCTTGCACCTCTCCTGTAAAGAAAGGCGTAGCAATATTGATAATGGCAGTGGAGTACTTCTCCAATGTGCCACCAAATGTTACACATTTGACTATATTGCCTGTAGCTCGAGAAGGATTTACGAGTGATTGCCTCACTCCAATGGTAGTGCACCCCGAGTCGAAAAGAATTGATACCGGAGTACCATCTATTAGGCCCCTATTAAAGACAAGAGCACCCCTTCCATTATGCGCAATTGACGCATGGAGAGCGGGAAGTGGGTGACCGCAGCTTAAAGTAGACACTGTGGTTGGATCGAATAATGTTTTGCATTGCGAACACTCAGATGCTCTAGCAAAATCGAAAGCGGAATTTGCTACACTATTGGAGTCTTTTTTATCATTATTCTGATTATCGGTGTCGTGGAACTCCTGTTGTGCAGAGTTAGCCTGGTAATAAGATTTACCATGTCTTTTGTGTTGTGATCTACCTCGGTTATAATTGTCTCTATAATTATTATTGCCTCTGTTATAACCCCTATTTGGGTTTGAATCATAATATTCATGATCATAATCATCATGCTCATTATATTGAGTATCCCTGTAATATTGTTTCTTTTGTCTCCATGAAGCACTTGGGTAGTTCCTATAGCTACTCCCTTTCCGAGAATTTCTAACATTATGGGTACCCCTCGCGTGTCGAGGACTATCAGCCCGATTCCAGTTCTTCGAAGAAGAACTCTGATTTGAGTGGTTATCTTGGTTTTGATACTTATTCCAATTAACCTTTTTATCAAATTTATTTTTAGCTCCTTGGAATTTGTGTGAGTAATTCTGATTATATTCTGTTGCCGAAGCAACTGGCATACTCTCTTTAATGTTAGAGTTACTAAGAATCATGTCAGGGTGTGCCGTGGCATACTGGTCACAATATTCTTCCATTTGCTTTATTGTACTAGGTTTACGCTCATGTAAGAACTCTAGGAATGATTTATTTACAGAAGACATGACCTTGTCTCTTAGCAATAAATCCGTAAGACCATCAAATGTTTTCTCTGTTTTGGATAATTCAATCCATCGTGAAAGTGTAATTCGTGCTTTTGAGATGAATTCTGAGAATTCTACACCTACCTCAGGTCTCATTGTTTTAAACAAAAGACGATAACCTTCCTCAGACAGCTGATATCTCTTTATCAAAGCTGCCCTAACAGCATCATAATTATCTTTGTCGGCCTCTTCAACAAAATATAACTTACTCAGAGACTCCCCTTTTAGATTTTCAGACAACTGATTCACATACTGTGATTTGTCAACATTATGAGATCGACAAGCCCGTTCAAATCTAGAAAGCCAAAATGTTATGTCATCACTGGTAGGGTTAAACGCTGGTACCTTGACCTTGTACACGAAGGGTTTACCATTACCACCAGATGCCTGATTAACATTACTCATACATGTCAATTTTAATTTCTCTAATTCAAACTCATGTTCTCTTATTGCTTTTCTCTCTTCAGCTTCTCTATCTAATCTTCTCTGTTCTGCAGCAGCTTCTAATTTCTTCTGTTCTGCTTAACATATAAGATTAACATATAAGATATATGATGATGGGGTGTGGCATGTGTGTAGATGATGAACAACGCTTGGGGTATGAAGTAACACGAACGCCACTGCTTACAGTTCCTTTACATTTACTGACTGTTACACAAGCCTGGAATACCATTTACATTGGCAAGCGCACCGACATAATACTAAGGCTAACATTGCCTGTAAGACATAAACTACAGTATTCATACACTATTTCTCCGAACACACCATAACAATATACAGAATGTCCTTGGTGCGGCATACACTCTTCGTACACAATAATCCCTCAAACAACTCTATGTGCGGAAAAACACCATCGCACTAAACAATCACCATCCAGGTGTATATCACTTATTATTAGTGATTGGCGGCATGAACATCGCCATATAGATTCACAGAATCTCCTCCAGGCGGGACAATACACTTTGCCTGTACTTTATCTATTATAGCTACAAGGCGGGAAACGCGTCGCCTTACTTCTCCGTAGCTCCCAGGTGGAAAGTCATCACCTTATAATGTTCCCTATGAACATACATGTATGGCTCCAATAGGAACGCCTCCATGCGAGAAAATCATCGCCATTAAGAAAATCAGTGGATAGGACCTACCACATCATAATTATTGTGATCACAACTATGGATTCTCTCAGTCACAAATACGAGCTTACAGCTCGGCTTCCAAACACAGACTGTCTCAATCACCCCAGACTTGTATTCACTACACGCTTTCTCCCAGCGCACGCACAAGTCACAACAATGCTGACATAAAGTCAGACCTTAACTCAATACTGAGTTACACTTAAACAAGTGTTTACACATCAGTTAAGACCCTTAACACCAACCACTATCATCATTCACACTCATAAAACTGTTCTGTGACATCCAACCCCCTCTCCAGATGGAAAACGGAGTTTCGCACCGAAGAATTGAGTACAAGCCACAGAACCCCTCATGTACCAATACATAATTCGATGCAAACATACTTTCTTACTGAAACAGTTTTCATATTACCGTGACTGGAACATTTACACAATAAACTTCAATGGGTGAGTCACACTCTAACCCATACCGCAGTTCTCCATACTACCTCCTATCATACGGAGCAAGTGCTTAAAAAAAAAATACTGTCCCATAATTCCAACATATTGAGACAAACTATACAGGTGTATGCAATTACATAACAGTTTTGAAAATAATCTCGCATATCAGCTACTTTTATCAAAAATGCATCATTGCTCGAAAATGATCAACAAATTCTTACAAAATTTTTAATTCTAATACCCAGCAGTACATCAATTAGGTACAGTACAGAAGAACATTTAACAACAAACCATGTTGCTTTACCACTATGTGTCATTATCCAATGAATGGTATGAACAAATCCCAATTTTAATATGTGATGGGTGTAATTTACTTTAACACCAAAGCTTTCGCTTCTTCCTCATCCTGTCTTACAACCTCTAATTTCCTTCGCTCAGATCAATTTGATCCACACAGATACATTTTTCTCCTATTCCTTCAGTTCTTCCAACCAGAACGTTGCTCTGTCAAAATAGTATCTGTGAAATTCTGGCAGATAATTATAGCACTTTCTTCACTGCTTCCTTGAGGTGATCAAGGACTATGCTCATGTCGAGAATGCGTTTTCCAGCAACTTGATTCTCTAAGGAAAACAAAGTATACATCCTTATTCTTCTAACTCATTATAATTCTTACTACAGAGGACTATCACACCAGTATCATCCATTACCATTACAGTAAATGCTATATAGATCCATTCCAATAAACCCGAAAACATTATGTAAATGGATACAATTACATGCCAGTTCTACAAAATATGCTGGTGATATGTCTACACCTGACACTCACAACAGCATAGACGTCAGCAATGTTTTCATCAGAATTACACCACTGAAGTAATTACCATTACATTGTAAAGGCAAGTGTTACCAAAAAAATAACACATCTCACTGTCAAAAATGCGAGTCTTTTACTTAGAAGTAACTGATTCCCTTTAGATTAAAAAAATTAAACATCAACATTTTTACCCTCATAGTGTCAGCTACTGTAAAGACTATCAAACAAGTACATACATTACAATTTCAAAAATGACAGCATGAACTATACATCACCCTATATATCTAAGTACACCAACGTACACTCTGTAAAGATTATCAAACTCTCAGATAACTTCTTAACAACAGATATTTTGTAGACCATCTCAGCACCTTGACTATCGACAACCATCAACCATGTCAAGACACTCTCTCAGTGGTGGCAAAAAGTGCTTCAAGTAGTGACTATCCCAGGTTTACCTACACTACTGGGTACATAAATTCTGGAAATAAAATAATGATCCAGATTAGGAAAACAAATTTGGCCATTTTCCCACAATGCATTCTTTCCTTTCATGCCACATTAAACTCTACTGTCCATACTACTCAAACATTCTCTTCCGTGGTAACCATACATAGATGATGGACAGAAACATGACCTGAGAGATATTCTAGCGTACCATGTTCTTACCCAACATACTGTGTCTTGACTACATGGTCATACCTTTCCACTTCCCATCATGGGTCACCAATCTCACTATCCCAGCAGCTCTCAACTATCTTACAGCCTAAAATACTCGTATGTCACACCATCTAACACAGCTCTTGCCAGCACTCAAGCAATTTCACCAACTATCACCACAAAGTATCTCCAGATAACACAAGATTTTCAATAATGTGAAGAGATCATTCCTGTCCCACACAGTACGTCAGAACACTGGAAACACAGGTCGTCAGAACACTGGAAACACACTACGTCAGAACACTGGAAACGCAGTACGTCAGAAAACTAGACACACAGTACGTTAGAACACTGGAAACACTTTACGTCAGTATACTGGAAACACATGACACCAGAACACTGGAAACACAGTACGCCAGAGCACAGAAAGCACAGAACATCAGAACACTGGAAACACCGTACGCCAAAACAGTGGAAATACAGGACGTCAGACCACTGGAAACACTGTACGTCAGAACACTGGAAACACTGTACGTCAGAACACTGGAAACACAGTTCGCCAAAACAGTGGAAACACAGGACGTCAGACCACTGGAAACACAGGACGTGAGCCCACTGGAAACACTGTACGTCAGAACACCAGACACACAGTACGTCAGAACACTGGAAGCACAGTACGCCAGACTACTAGAAACATAGTACGCCAGAACACTGGAAACACAGTACGTCAGAACACTGGAAACACAGGACGTCAGAACACTGGAAACACAGGACGTCAGAACACTGGAAACACAGTAAGTCAGAACACTGGAAACACAGGACGTCAGAAAACTGGAAATACAGTAATTCAGAACACTGGAAACACAGGACGTTTCGGGGTTCACCCTTCGTCTGCTACAGTTAAAAACAGGCGACAAAGACAAATACAGTCAGGTCAAGAGATCAAGATAATGAACACCGCAAACGTGTAGAACAAAATTATAAATAAATCGAACAACGATATTATGAGTGATATTGAAACATGAAACAGGCAAAGTTAGGAAAAAGCTCCCGAAATAAGCAAGTAAAAATACAGAATAAGAAAGATAGAATAAACTCAAATAATTCAACAAACAACGAAAGTGCAAAGGAAAAAATGGTATAAACTGGGAAGAAATTAATAATGGTATGTTGTTAGACTCGACTAATAGAAAGCTGTGCATAGGGATGGCAAACTCATCACGTAAAATGGTTTTCCTTCTTCTTCATTTGCAACACCAGTGACTCATTTGACTGTTTGTTTGCCGAGTCTTGCCGTAGGGGATTAAAGCGACGAAGATTTCTGCTTCGGAGATACCGGTTTTCTGAAATCAGTCTCATGGCCCCTAGTTATTAAACAAGAGAACTTCGGAGAAACCAGTTTTCTGAAATCTGTCTCATGGCTCCTAGTTATTAAACAAGAGAACTTCGGAGATACCAGTTTTCTGAAATCTGTCTCATGGTTCCTAGTTATTAAACAAGAGAACTTCGGAGATACCAGAAATCTGTCTTCTGGCTACTAGTTATTAAACATGATATTGCCCTTGTCGAAAAAAGGAAGAGCCAATTGAGAAAAAACAAAAATGGGACAATCTGACATTGCTCATATTTGTTGCAAACAGTCGCCCACTAAAGGGACACTGGTAGTAAATATGAAAAACACTGAAGAAAGCAGGAGATAGCATTACAAGACAGTCCTTATTCTGAAACCCACAGGCAAATAGAAATAGAGACATCGGAAAGAAAAAAAACAAACAGAGAAGGGAATTGAAGGCAAACATAAAGAGAATAAAG
The DNA here is from genome assembly GCA_024509875.1 of Oreohelix idahoensis. NCBI lineage: Eukaryota > Metazoa > Mollusca > Gastropoda > Stylommatophora > Oreohelicidae > Oreohelix > Oreohelix idahoensis. The sequence goes on along the minus strand of JAMPIV010009455.1, from coordinate 139,566 downwards.
ACGACATGGAAATATATTGACTGGATGGCACAGGATAGGAAGGGCTAGTGTGAATTTGTTGAAGATATAAGATCCACAGGAAGCTAAAGACGGTCATTCATTCACTATCATATAGCTGTCCACAAAAATCATAGGCCTTCAACAAACGCATTAGTCCTCCTGTCGCGTGTATGCGCGTGAAGTTTTACCACGTTTTCATCATTTTTTTATTTTTCTCCTCAGTTCTTTTCTCCATGTGGTATACGGTCTACATCTACTTCTCATACCCTGAGAATTGCAGAACAAAGACTGCCTTCTAAGGCTATCAGTACGTTTCCTCACTGTGTGTCCTTTTCATCACCAGCATCTTCGTCGTGACTCTTGTCCTACTGACACTTGTCTGACTCTTATTATTAGTTCCGAATTATATTCTGTTCTACGTAAGCACTGATTTAGGTTTGTTTTTGTTTTTCTCCATGTTTCAGAACCATACAATAGGACTGGTTGGACTATATTTCTTGAAGATTCTAATTTTTGTATTTGATTTGATCTCTGTTGATTTCAGTATATTTCCCAGTGTAATGAAAACTCCTGTTGCCTTTTGCATTCTTAGTTTGATTTCATTCTCTGCCGCTCAAATTTTTTCTATATTGCTGTCAAGATATATGGACGTTTCTTCATCGTGTACCAGATGTCTTCAAGTGCAAACTTGTTATCGTTTCCTACACTTATTCTCATTATTTTCTTCTTTTCCCTCAGTATTTTCAAATTAGCTGCAACCACTCATCAGGTATTTCAATTTAGTTTTTCATCCGATTAAGGTTATGAAACAGAAGTGTCAGGCCGTCGGAAAATAATCTAGATCGCCAATCTGTTTAGTCAGAGTCCACTGAATTCCGTTTCTGCTGGCTCTCGTCGATGTTAGCTGAAGGCTATGGAAGAAATGTCCTATAAGGAAACCTGAAATTAGATTTCAGCTTGATCATCAATCCATTGATGACTTATTTCGCTGTGATTAAATTCAGTTTGTGTCCTGGTAATTTGGTTTTAACGTCACTCAATGTGCCGAATCAGTCGATAACGAGATTTCCAACATCCAATTGTCTTACTTCGTACTCTTCTCAAAGACTTTGTCTTTGTGGGTGCGCCCAAACGCTTCTTGTACCCCTCGCCACTGCTCGACCATTCACGATCTCTCTACAAATTAAAAACGCCTCCTAGTGCAGGCGGTACCAACAAATAAAGGGAGTTTAAGATTGATTTAAGGAGTTAAAGGATTGAAGAACAATCTTGAAAATAATTTTGGCGCCACACAGAAAAATCTTGCGTGCCACGGCAGTCTAAAAACTAAGTTTATTATCCCTTCCTTATGACCATTAAACTTCACATCAGCATCACTTTCCTGTTCGATTGTAATGGAGCTTGTAACCATCATTGTAGCTTGTCCACTTGAAGGACGCCTGCAACAACATTGACATGCTCTTACAACAATGGTTCCTGTTGCAATGTGTGTTACATAATGAAGTTGCCAGCCTCGTACACAACCTCGCATTGCTCGCCTGGTACGACATGCTTGAGGCAACAGTGGTTATATTCTTTCTGTTTCTAATTACAGACTCCCCGGGAACCTCAACTGTACATTAACTATACATTAACTATACATTAACTATACATTAACTATACAAATGCTGACAAATTAAGCACCGCCTTTTCATATGCCAAACCGTTTTTGAGCCGACAGAACACCATCATTTAGAAACTGATTTAACATCTTCAAAATGTCTTATTTTTGCAGTCATGTATTTTCCCCTATAACGTGAACGTTGTTATGTTTTGAAGTTATCATCGGCTCAACTATCTCCTGTTATGGTGTGAAGTTATCTCGTCTTTATATCGACTCAACTATCTCCTGTTATGTTTTGAAGTTATCTAGTCTGTACATCGACTCAACTATCTCCTATTATGTTTTGAAGTTATCTAATCTTTATATCGACTCAGCTATCTCCTGTTTTGAAGTTATCTAGTCTGTATATCGACTTAACTACCTCCTATTATGTTTTGAAGTTATCTATTCTGTATATCGACTCAACTATCTTCTTTTTGTCTCATCCGTTGACAGTTTGATGAGTACAACATGACAGAGAGAATGCCGGACCAGAGTACTGTTGTTTCTGTACTTTATGAACTACACAACCAAAGTCAAAGTACTGGAAATATGTCAATGTTGGACCTACCCGCGAATAGTTCATCCATCTTTATTGAGGTAAGTCTTTATTTTCAGAAAAACGTTCAGGTACTTCGATTAATAGGGGCAGCAGAGCCATTTGGCCTGGGCCTCACACATTTTGGCAAAAATTTTTTGTAATTTTTGCTAACAGTTTGCTATCAGTTTCAAACATGGCCCCTGGCTACAGGCCAGAAAAAAATCACATCCCGTGTAATGAGATCTCGAGAAGGTATTAATGTTACCAAGAGAGACAGAATGAATAATGAAGACATCAGAAAAATTGTAGAACTACATCCTGCATCAAACACATAGAGACACAGAAAATTAAGTGGTTTGGCCATCTCATGAGAAATTACCACTACAACACTAGAAGGTCTGGGTTCAGAGCACGGGGAAAAACCAAGATACAGATGGATAGACAACATTACAGAAATCCTACAACAACACGCGCTCACAGGAGCCAAGACGACAAACTTGGTTCAAGAACACAAACTTGAGCTCCCCACTACGCTTGACGGCAACAGTTGAAAGAACAAGTGAAAAAGTAAAGTAATATTTGTAATTCATGTTTATTTAATTTGTAAAAAGTGATCTCTATCTGAAGGTCACACATATACTGGTTCTTTTTGACTGACGGCATGCACAGCTTACAAAATGCTGTAATGAGTCTGGCAGATGTTTTTTTCATCTTTCATGGCGTTGTGATGCTGGGATGCCTGTGGATTTCCTACGCACTTGGGTAGAAGCCAGAAGCGTACTGTTCAAGCTCTAGGGGAGATAAAAGGGGGTGTTTCTGCGCCACCCTCAGCCAAGGTAGGGTTCACAGTGCTCATTCCCCGCCACCAGATTACCTGCTGGTTACGCCGAGTTATCCGAGGCTTTAGGCAAATGACAAAAAGTTGAAAGCATTAAGATCGTCACGTGCTCAATCTCTGCGCCTTTACGGTGGGTCCCGGTCTTCAGGAGGTAGTGCATACTCGTTCCCACTCCTAAAACTGGTGACCACCACCTCTTTGAGTGCCCATCACTCGATGATGTTAGGAAAATGTTTCTTCCTCCGAAGCCAGACAAGTGGAACACGTTGTACGGAGAAACAAAACAACTTGCTAAAACATGCAGATATCACTACATGGCATTGGTCCGAAGGGCGAGAGCCCAAGCGCCTCTGGATCAACAACAACAACAACATTACCGACTCTTAGGACAATTATAAGCATTGATCGTAATTGATCTTCAATATGGGTTTCTTTTTGTCGATGATCTTGCTCATCTTCTGTGTAAGTAGAACTAGAAGCAACACAAAATGTGAATATCTGAGAAAAGGTCACAATAAAATACACAGAGAACAGAGAAAGATCATGAGAATAAATGTAGCGATAAGTGATAGTTGGACAGCAATGTTAGAAAAAACCTTTACATCCGGGTGACTTAATCTTTTTTCTGCACCATGGACCCCTTTGATTGTCCGGTGAAGTTTATGGACTTCTTTGATTATCCAGTGAAGCCTAGGGTCGGAGTGACTAAGAGGTATGGCGTCCACCTCGAGTTCTAGAGATACCGGGTTCGATTCCCAGTTGTAGGAATATAATTTATGGAAATTTATTATTCTGAACCAGTGATGCTAATGATATTATTCCCCCCCCCCCCTCTCCTGAGTAGTGCGATCGGATGCCTAGCCTTCTCGGATAAGGGCGAAAAAATAGGAGGTCCCGTGTGCAAGTTGCGCAAGTTAAAAATCCTTCGGCAATTGGAAATCGTAAAGAGTAGGCTTATCAGGTCGCTGCTCCTGGCAAAATTTAAAAACAATTAGAAACCTATCCACCACAAAAATATTTATAGAATGTTCAATTCCTATATACACACATTGGGATTCTCACTGGTGCTATGGAGTTCGTGCACTGTGCAGAGATCCTCCTTGTGAGACCTAAAGGAGGAGACCGGAGCACTGATGGAGTAGTCCGTGTGCAATGAAGATAATCCTTCAAACCAAACCAAACCAGTGAAGGCTGAGTACCCCTTTGATTGTCCAGTGAAGATTATGGACCCCTTCTTGGAGAAAAAAATGTACATAAAAGCATAATTTAAAAATTAATACATTTTAAATCTTATTTTAATTAAACGGATCTCCTAAAATCTATTCACGGACCCCTTTGGTGTTAGTGGACTGATGCGTGTCGTCCATCAGTGGTAGTAATATAATAAGCGGAACAATGTCCGTGGCCAAATAAACACAAAGGGGTATGTCGACGGACACGAATCAACTTGAATACCAATATAAGCATAACACCTCTTCACAGTTCACGAGATACAATTTATTCAGGTACTGTTACATAGCTCCATCAAGTATAATAATATGTTCAATCCCAGTGGGAAAGGCAGTAATGGGCAGTCTTCATAATGTCGTCAGGCAGTCGGTTCCGCTTTGGAGACGCTGTCCTTGCATTCTCAACAGTTTAATATATGGATACATTCGACACAATAATAAAAATTACTCCCTGACATTCAAAGAAGCTAGGAACACCTCAACTAAGTAAATTGATGTCCTAGTGGTGGTAAAACTCATAAAAACACAGTAGCCAACAAGAGCAAACACATATGCGACCTCTCGCATTAAAACACAATTGGCATCTCTCCCTTGCAGACGATAAAGCCAACCTTCTGCTCAAATTGGCGTCTGCTACCGTACTATCCTGGTATGACGTCATTTCCGTTTATTTTGAGTCAATCCGCAATAAAATATAAGAAATAGAGCTCTGTCGAGCTGAAGATACTCCAAACATAATCGTTATGAGTTTTAATCATAACACCCCCCCCCCCCCCCCCCCCCCCCCCGGCAGAAATAATGAAAACAAAGTTTTCGTTATTCATGTGGTGTGAGCACAAAATCACCAGATTTAAATATGGTAACATAAAATTTCACAGGAAGTAAGAACTAGGATAGTACCCAGGTTTGTCACAGGGTAGGCAATTTAACACTAAAAGTGTGGACAATGGTATATGAACCATCGCCAATGTCTATTCAAGACAAAATCCATTTAACACCAACGTGAGGTAGCCATGACTTAGTGTCCACAACACATTAAAACATATTGGTGGCAATATATTAACTCACATACATCACACCGTCCAGTAACACACCTATCAGTCAAATCAAGTTTCAGTTGTCAAAAAACTACTCATTAGTTAAAAGCAATGATTCAAAGCATTACAGAACATAAAAATGTTTTAAAAAAACGTAAAAAGATAAAGTTAGGCAGACACTCCCATTTGTAATATGAATGATTGCATCATCATACGAGAAAAGATTAATATCATGTGTACATCTTGAGTACCTGTACCATAAGGTATACTGTGGTGTCATTTTTTTTGTTCGAAAATGACAAAGTTGTGTGTCCAATCAGGTGAAGTTACGCTGATGTATGGTAGAACTTACGAACTTGTTCTGAAAACAATTATAATGTTCATTTATATAATTAGTGTGAGTGTTGTACTGACTTATGTCAAAGACAGAATCTCATCAAGCTAATTAAAACTAATTAACAGGTAATTAAAGCACCGTATTTAAAGCATTAATATGTAAATGTCATCCGTACTGGTTCAGTAAAGGTAAAAGGTAAAGGATCCCGTTACACGCCCATTGAGGCATATTGGGAATATGGTGTTAGGCCCATAATTTCTTGACCATCGGCACATTAGGGGTGATGTGGTCAGCATCACGCCGGCCGACGTAACCTTCCCAGAAGCTGCTCTGGTACCCAGTTGGTGCTGGGTCAACACAGGAGCCATTTGCGGGATAAAAAAAAATCACACCTCGTCTGGGGGATCGAACCATAGACCAATGAGCTAGGAAGCCAGTGCACTAACCACTATGCTACCGCGGCTGGTTCGGTAATAACCAACTAAAGTCCCGCGAAAATTATTATACTCGCGCACAGTCTATGTCCATGATTGTCTTCCACGTTATAATGCAAGTTCCATCAATAATTAAAGTTAATCAAGAATGTTCCATTTCCAATTAGATAAAGGTGTAAGATCACAATTTCCCATTTATTAAGTTATGTCCCTTTGTAGTCCATGATAAGCTATCATGAGTTAATTCCCTTAACTTTTGCTTAAAGTTCACAATGTCTAAATTAAATGCATTATCGCGCTGAAATGTTTCAGAATATTAGATTATTCGTAGTCAAGCAATTAATGCGTGCTTCATGCACATACTCAGTGTATGGATAAAGTACGTAAGGTTTATGACATCCATGTGATGAGCTGAGCAATACAAGGTATAACTTGCAACCGGCGATCTCAGGATTCATCTTCATCACGTGCTGAGTGATCATGGTCCATACAAGTAAAGTGTTAAAAGCATCACTGAGCGATTTATTCCATCTTATCGCTGAAACAATATGATAGAGCGTAATAATTGTGTTCATCAAAGGATATGTTCGTATGTATTCGTTAAGAAGCAACAGTAATAACTCATCAGTATCAAGCAATAACAAGCATAGTCGGCGAAATCTGTGCACATATTGTACACGGTCTATTGGTTAACTTGATGACAATTTTGTGGATCAGTTTGCAGTAACGTCACAGTAGTAATTGCATTTGTAGTGTTGTAAGTTGATTGTGGGTCTTTTTACACACGTAGACATGACATCAGCCAATACGTTCTGATTTCCCTTAATTGCTCTGATTTCATAGTCATATGGCTGGAGCGCCAATGCTGCTCTGGCCGCCCTCACAATCCGCAATTTAGCTGTTTTGAGATAAGACAACGCACGTTGATCCGTTTCCAGGACGAATTTCGCTCCAAAAAGGTAGTGCTGCAATTTTGCAAAACATTACACAACCGCCAGTAGTTCCCGCTCGACGATGGGGTATTTTTTTTCGTAGGGGTCAGTTTTCGATTCACATATAGAATTGGATGAAGATTATCTTCGAAGCTCTGCAAATGTACACCACCTATCCCAGAAGCAGAGGCGTCGACTCTAAGAATAAAAGGAAATTTAGCATCAGGCAATCTTAAAGTTGGTGTTCTAGAAAAACATGTTTTCAATAAATTTAATGTCTCATCGCATGAATGAGTCCAAATAATCTTATTTGGAGAGTTCTTCCTTAATAACGAAGACAGAACTGAAGTAATTTCTGAAACATTAGGTAAGAACTTTCTGTAGAATCCGACAAGACCCAAAAGACTGTGAACCTGTTTTTTTGTCTTAGGAATTTTCAGATTCAGGATCTTTGAGATAGTGGAATCCCCAGGTTTAAGAAAACCGCCTCCCACATTGTGACCAAGGAAAGAAATTTCAGTGAATCCTGTTTGAATTTTAGATGGTCTCGCCATAAGATGATGGAGACGAAGAGTATTCAACAATGACTGAATTCAAAGAACATGATCATCCCAAAATTACTGGAAAAGGCAAATGTCATCAATGTAGGTGATGATGTCATCACGATTAGAGAAAATTTTTCTCATCATACGGACAAAAGTCGCAGGCGCGTTGACTAGTCCAAAAGACATAAGATTGAATTGGAACAATCCTAAAGATGTAGCGAAAGCTGTGTAAGGTTTGGCTCTATCCGACAGAGGTACCTGCCAATATCCTTTAGATAAATCAAACTTACTGAAGAAGGTTGCTGTAGATAGTCCATCCAGCAAAGAATCCAACAAAGGTAGAGGTTCAGCATCTGTGATAGTAACGCTATTCAAATGCCTGAAATCAATGCAAATACGAATGGATTTGTCTTTCTTTCTACTTAAAACCATTGGAAAACTATATGGAGACTGAGACGGAGAAATAATATTTAATTTTATCATATCTTCTATTTCTTTTTGCACTTGTGATTGAAAGTTTACAGGGATAGGATAAGGTTTAAGCTTGATTGGTCTGAAATCAGTAAGTAGAATATCATGTTCAATGATATTTGTACGCCCAGGAATATCCGTGAGCACGTCAGGAAAAGATTGTAGTAACAGAGAAATCTGATCCTTTTGATATGAAGCAAGATTTGGTGAAATATAAATTTCTTTCCAAGTATCAGTAGATGAAAGAGGTAAAGTATGCAGAGACAAAAGAGACTCAGGAATATTAGGTAATTAAGACAACTCTTCCTGTATGACAGCTAAGGAAGAACGACGATCAATAGGCTTGTCGATAGCCTCAAAAACTTGTTTAAGATGTGGAGGACGAGAATGCAATTGTTGCAGCATGTTGATGTGAAATTTTTTTTTCCTTTCCCTTAATAGATATAATGTAGTCAACATCTGACATTCTTTCAAGACCAGTATATGGTCCTCTGCAAGATACAAGTAATTTATTGTCTTTAATGGGTAACAATACATAGGCATCATCACCTGGCCATAATTGGCGCAGCTTTCTGTTCTGGTTAACAAATAATCTAGCTTTAAATTTAGCTTTCTCTGACGCTTCTACTGCTATCTGGCATGCGTAGATAATTTTTTTCTAAGGTTAACCACGTATTGGTAGGAAGTAAGCAGAAGCTAGGGAGAAGGAAGAAACAGCCGAAGCTTTAGAGCAGAAGAAAATCAATGCAGAAATGGAAGCTCGCAGAGCACATCATGAGGAAAAGAGAAGGAGAGACAGCATGAGGAAAGAGAGAAGGACAGACAGCATGAGGAAAGAGAGAAGGAGAGACAGCATGAGAAGGAGAGGGATGAGAGACAGCACGAGTTGGCGCTCAAAGCTCTAGAAGTTCAAAGTCGTGGTGCTGCCTCTACCTCCAGCAATGGAGAGTCTTCTCCTCATTCTTCCTTAACTGATCCTTCTAACACTCAATCTCTTTAACTCAACGCTATGTCTTTTGTTCTAGAATCTTTCCCTTGTCCTAATGAGAAGATTGACACATGGTTAAAAATATTTCAGAAAATTGCAACTCTGTACGGTTTAGAGAGGTCGCTTTGGAATATGAAGCTTTCTCAGGCTTTGAAAAGCAGTGCGTATGATGTTTACGCTAAACTGGAAAGCAGCCAACAAGACAACTGCGACGTGTTGAAGAAAACTTTACTTGAGCGCTTTGAAATTGTGGTGAAGTGGGATGTTATAAATATTTATAGGGGACTTAGTGTACTGACTGAGATCAGCTGTGAAGGTATCTATATCTATTAAGAGTAGTGTATTATAGATAACCTTACTTGCTACCACATATCTATATATCTCAGTCAGAATTATTCTGGAATAGTGTGATGACTACGTTAGGTGTCTAGGGTATGTGTATGATGAAGTGTAAGTCACAACAACAGACAGATAAACAATTTAATTTAATCCACTACTCTTGACAACACTGTGACACTCACATACATATAACACTCTATGAGAATATCTTAAGGAGTCACTGATAACTTTTCAAATAACAATATGTATTCATGGTTATCATAAAGGTATATGTGTCCTGATTCAAATACAAAGGAACCAGGAATCACAATCAATTTTAATTACAAGTATATGTACAGACTTTATCAATATGAATATTGTAGTGACATATATTATTAAAATATCCTATGTGTGTCAGTTGTGTAGTGGTAATATGAGGTAATACTGGTTTTGTTTTGTTCAAGCTCTGTTGGTATTTGTCATCATGACTTCAATAGTTTGTCTTTTGGGACTAGTATTGGAGATGTTCTCAGTTCCTGATATTAAGACAATTAAATTCCCCTCTGAATGTTATTTTTACAAAGTCATTTCAAGATGAGGGGACATAATGTTGAGCTCAGCTGGCCAAATCAGCTTATCTTGCGTGATGGCGGCAGGAAAGGACTCCTCTGCTCGAATTCTCCCTGGGCTCTGGAGACACCTCACTGATAGCTAAAAAGACCAAGGAGTATGCTGTCCGACTCTGGATTCAGCAAAGCTCTGACCAGGTGCTGCTCAGTACCATCAAGACCACGGTCCCTGAAAACAAGAAGGATGTACCTTCTACTTCATAACTAATTGATACTCTAGTTCTACACTGAGCACAATACAACACAAACATTGAGTTCAGAGCGTTAGGCCAACTGTCAGCTTCATCTGAAATACTTTATACCAGTATTTACCTCCTTAATGGTTACCACGCCTCTGCACTTCCAGCATTATTTCTGTCTAATCAATCATCCAGGTGTCAGTGTACTATTTGGCCATTCCATGCCGTTTTACTTCCCTCCGACACCCTCTGTTCAGGCTGGAGCATTATAGGCTTTATCTCCTGTTTGCCACTGAACTACACATATATATACAGGCATAAATTAACAATTTACATTCAATTTTCATTAAAAGATACTGAATGGTTCAAGCTTACCACAATTTCATGGAAATAAACACAGATACGTTGATTAGCAATGAATTCTGGCACAATTACTGGCACAAATTCCCATCTGCTTATGTTCCAGGCTTTTATTTAACACAAATATGAGCTGGCTTCAACGCACTGTTGCTTTATCAAGATTATTTGCACTAGTGGTCTCGAACTAACGCTCCTAAGTGAGTATATCAGCGAGTCTAGCCAATGAGGCCACGTTTCGACAAGTGTTTGAAAAAATGTTACCTTTTCACGTCTCCCCTAACAACGAAAGATAGTATTTATAGCCCGACCAATCGTGGTTAGTCTTTCATTTGTTGCGCTCCAATCAATTTGGAGTTTACATGGTAGGCTAATTCTGTAACGTAAGATTTTTTTCAAACACGTTATAAAAAAATTTTATGAGCAGAAATGATTCCATGCTGTCAGGCATCCCCACTATTTTATTTTGGTTATAATTTATTAATTCCTGGACTATTTGCGTAACGTTTTACATATTCTTTGTCAGCAAGCCCTAAGGAACCCAAATATCCAAATTTAAAAGAGCTACGTGGCTGCGTTCAAAATATGTATTTTCTACCTCCTGTTTCGAAGATGTGCTGTCTGGGTACTGTTATGTTTTCAACCGTAAACCCATCTATTGTTATCTTTCCTAATAAGCGTTTTTTATGATTTTAAAACCTAACTCTGGGAAGGGTAGTGATTTTATCACTGTCCGTCTGAAAAAAAGTTAGTGCATGTAGTCTTACACGCGTGATGGCAGCATTTGTGTATCGCGCGAAGCGTGTTTAGTGTTCGGCTTTCTGCCTCTCCCTTCTCGCTATCCTTTTGTCCATCTGTCTTTTGATCTTGGTAACATAGTGTAGAAAAAGACATGAATGGAATTTAAAATTTAGGTCAACTTGCATATTTCAAGGTTTTTCTTAGAAAGGCAGCACATTTTATTGTGTGTTTGGGAAACGCGTGTATGTTGCAGAAGGCCTTTAATATCAACGTGAAACGTTACAATTTGCATACGCAGTAGAAAACAAGGGGATTTCGAGTACAGTCATTGTGACAGCACTGTTCTTTACCATTCTTCTTCCTTTATTTATTATATGTATTTATTAGGCTTTATATTTACTTGATAATTTATATATGTGGATTAGAATATTCCACGACACCTCCCCTCTTAAAACAGACATTATATGTCAGTCCTTTATTCTATATTCACATAGAGAAATTTATTATTATTTCTGGGGTTTACGGTGATTCTCATCACACGGATGGCGGCTTAAAAAATCCGCTCCCAAATTGGTTTTTCCAGATATATACTCAATGCTAAAATTATATGGAGCCAGAAGTAAAGACCATCGGAGTAACCTAGAGTTCTCATGCTTAGCCTGTGCTAGAAACGATAAAGGTTTGTGGTCTGTTTGCAACTTAAATGCCTTCCCATATAGATAAATATTGAATTTCTTTATTGCCCATATTACTGCAAGACATTCTTTTTCGCTAGTTGAGTAGTTGATTTCAGCTTTATTCAACTTTCTGCTAGCATATGCCACTGGGCTTAATTCCCCATCCAATGCATCTGATTTCTGTAGTAGAGTTGCACCTAACCCAATATTACTTGCATCCGTCCTTACTATGAATTCTTGACTTAAGTCAGGTAATTTCAAAATGGGTTTACTTGTGAGCTTTTCCTTCAATTCTTGGTAAGTCATTTCACATTGTGGTGTCCATGTAATGCGATCTGGATGTCCTTTACGTGTCAATTCAGTTAACGGTGCACATATGGAATTAAAGTTTTTGATATACTTCTGGTAGAAACCACATAATGAGACAAAGGATCTCACGTCCTTCTTGGTTTGTGGTCTCGGGGCTTTCTGTAGTTTCTCTAAATTCTTTGGGTCAGGGGTCATGTTTCCCTGATAAACTGTGTGTCCCAAAAATTCCAATTCTTTACATCCAACGCAACATTTGGTTGGTCGGGCTGTTAATTTGCCTCCCTAAGTCGATTAAACAGCATGTTCAGAGAGTCAATGTGTTCCTCAAATGTTTCTGTTGCTATAAGGATATCATCCATAAAATTTGTTATACAGGGATTATTCAGAGGATCCAATAATTTTCTCATCATTCTAGAGAAGACACTAGGCGCATTCTTCAATCCAAATGGCAATCTATTAAACTCATAGTGTCCTTCTGAGGTACTAAAAGCTAGGTATGGTCTAACCTCAGGCTTTACTGGAATCTGATAGTATCCTTTACTCAGATCCACTTTTGAGAAATATTTAGCTTTATTTAGTCTGGCAAACAGCTGATTTGTATCCGGCAATGGATCCACCTGTCCTTCTGTAATAGCATTCAGTCTCCTGTAATCTATACAGAGTCTATGTTCTCCAGAGGGCTTCCTTAAGAGTACAACACCGGAACTATACGAAGACTCACTGTGCGAAATAATTCCTTCCTTCAACAGATAGTCTATCTCTTCCTTCAAAGCTTTCTCCTTAGCAAACGGAATCGAATATGGTTTCATACAGACAGGTGTGGAGTCTATTAGTTTCATATCATATTCCAATAGGTTTGTATGCCCTGGTCGGTCTGTTAACACCTCTGCATGATTATTTAGAACCTGTTGCACTCTCTCTTTCTGAGTTTTCGTTAAATGTGTACTGATTTTCACCTGTGCTGCTGTCTCACAGGGGTGTAATGGATATTCAAATGATGAAAGTGGTTCCTTTTTCATCTCCATGGCGATGGACAAGGTCAACAAGTGTGTCTCTTCCTGATGTTCTCTTTCCAAATATTTCTTCAGGAGATTCACATGATAGATTTTTTCTTTCCCCTTCTTATCTATCTTATAATTTGTTCTAGACACCTTCTCTAGAACTGTATATGGACCCTGCCATCCAATTTGTAACTTATTCTGACTCCCAGGCAAAAGAAGCAGTACTTTCTCTCCCACAGCCAAATTTCTGTCTTTCGCCTTCCTGTTATAATAGGCAGCATGTTTCTTCCTGGCTTGTTTCAAATTTTCATTGGCAAGTTTCCAGCCAGTTTTTAACCGAGTGGTCAGCTCATTCACATATTGGTATGAAGATGTAATGTTTTCCTCTGCCTTTTCATCAGTCCACGTTCTTAACAAAGCTACATATGGACCTTTAATTGTGTGGACCTATTTGTCCATGCACCGGTATGGTCTCTTCCACTCGAAGCTTTATAGTGATGATTTTTCCTCCCAGAATTATCATTCACAAAACGACCGCTACCATTTTTTTCTTTTGGGGCTTTCTCCCCACTTAAAATTCTTGATGAGAGATTTCCTCTCTACATCTTCTTCCTCCAGTTTGTTTAAGTCCGATTGAGGGATTTTCGGCTTATCCTGGGGTAAGACATCTTTTTGCACTCTCCGCATAGTGGCCATTGTAAAACAGTTAAGTGAAGCTTGTCCGTGAAAAGGGGCTTCCCATTCCATTTGGTCCACTTTATCAAATCTATTTTTCTTTTTATTATCAGGCCTAATTTTGCCCCGTGGCGTGTCCAGGTCCTGATCCATGTTCCCACTTGTGGGTGTTCCCTCATGTGCTATGCTACACCTTTCTACAAAATTCTCAATGTCCCATCTTGCTTTGGGCCAATAATAATTGTGAGCCACCTTTTGAATGATGGTACCTATTTCTCATGGTCCCCATCTGGTTTCACATGTAGGCTCCTTATTAAGTCTGCCCTATATCTTTTAGGAAGAACCAGCTGTCCCTGACCTTTGGATCTAGCTCCAGTCTTCCTATACATCAACTTGTTTTTCATGTAAAAATCTCCCTTGCCTGGAGTTGTATGACAAGTTGACAATTTTCTGAAACAAGGCTTGAGTGTTTTATCCCCAGCCTGTGCCTTCCTCATCTCATCTGGAGTGGTATCTAACATAATATCCTCCTCCTGTCTTGAGGTCGACCTGACCTGAAGGGTTGCCATATACACAGGTTTCCTTCTGCAACGGTCAGTGTCATGATTGTCCATCTGACAAATTTTACACCACCTTTTTCCTTGGTTGAAAGATTTTCTTTCATCATATTTCCTTTCATCGAATTGTGGGAATTTATTTTTATTTTCATACCGTGGCCTATCAAATTGGTGCTTACCTTTATTTTGATCCCTAGGATCAAATTTATTAAAGTTCTGTGGTGCCCTAAAGTTATCCACTTGTTTCTTTTTATTACCTGTTACCTCTGCTTGAGCTGCTTGATACCTTTCAGCAACATTTAGCAACTCACCCAGCCTCTCTGCACCTTGTTCCATGAGAAACTTTCTCAGGTCTGGAGCCATGGACTCTCTTAATTGCTCTATAAGGACCATTTCCTTAAGATCTTGGGTTTTCCCCAGAGAAGTCCATTTCTCCAAGTATGTCTCTATTCGTGCAGAGAACTGGTGATAGGTTTCACCTGACAGTAGTTTAGCATTCCTAAATTTTTTCCTATAAAATTCTGCATTCTTTTCATATCTTAACAAAAGAGCCTGCTTTAGCATGTCATAATTTTCCTGATCACCTCTGCTCATTTTTGCAAAAACTTCATAAGCTGCCCCACGAAGTCCCTGAGATAACTTTAAGCTCCACCTTTCTCTCTCTAACCCATACGTGGTGGCTAATAGTTCATACCTATTTATATAGCTCTCAATATCATCGTCTTTCTCAACAAAATGATCTAAATGAAAATTCATAGCTGAGGTTGAGGCTCCCTGAGTAACCGTAGCATCAGAGGCAAAGGGACTGGCACCATTTTCAGGAGCATGGCCTTGAAACTCAAACTCCCTTAGTCGTAACTCATGTTCCCTTTGTAATCTTTTATCTTCTGCTTCCCTTTCTGCAGCTAATTTCCTCTCTTCTCTTTCTGCAGCTAATCTTTTGTCTTCTCTTTCTGCTCCAATTTCTTAGCCTCTTTGTCAGCCTCAATCTGCAACCTCTTAGTCTCAGCCTCAGCCTCAAATTGTAACCTCTTAGTCTCAGCCTCTAACTTTCTTTCGGCCTCTTTTTCTAATCTTCTTTCTTCGCGTTCAATAAATTTGTCACATTCCGTAGTAACATAGGCAACCATAACTTGCCCATCTAATCCTAACTCTTTTGCAGTCTGAACAGCAGCAGATCGAAACTTGGCCAGGTCCGCCATTGTCTATCAGGTAAATTTCTACAATGTCTAACCAACAATTTAATCTCTAAATATATCTAATGGACAACACAGGCACCGTGAGCTCAACCTTATTTAATTCCACCCAAGGATACCTTTTAATTCTTATATTCCCTGAAGTGAATTACCCCCAATATTTTTAATAGGGAAAGATTCAAAATCCCAAGAGCGAGACCCCAATATATGTGGTGAAGTGGGATGTTATAAATATTTATAGGGGACTTAGTGTACTGACTGAGATCAGCTGTGAAGGTATCTATATCTATTAAGAGTAGTGTATTATAGATAACCTTACTTGCTACCACATATCTATATATCTCAGTCAGAATTATTCTGGAATAGTGTGATGACTACGTTATGTGTCTAGGGTATGTGTATGATGAAGTGTAAGTCACAACAACAGACAGATAAACAATTTAATTTAATCCACTACTCTTGACAACACTGTGACACTCACATACATATAACACTCTATGAGAATATCTTAAGGAGTCACTGATAACTTTTCAAATAACAATATGTATTCATGGTTATCATAAAGGTATATGTGTCCTGATTCAAATACAAAGGAACCAGGAATCACAATCAATTTTAATTACAAGTATATGTACAGACTTTATCAATATGAATATTGTAGTGACATATATTATTAAAATATCCTATGTGTGTCAGTTGTGTAGTGGTAATATGAGGTAATACTGGTTTTGTTTTGTTCAAGCTCTGTTGGTATTTGTCATCATGACTTCAATAGTTTGTCTTTTGGGACTAGTATTGGAGATGTTCTCAGTTCCTGATATTAAGACAATTAAATTCCCCTCTGAATGTTATTTTTACAAAGTCATTTCAAGATGAGGGGACATAATGTTGAGCTCAGCTGGCCAAATCAGCTTATCTTGCGTGATGGCGGCAGGAAAGGACTCCTCTGCTCGAATTCTCCCCTGGGCTCTGGAGACACCTCACTGATAGCTAAAAAGACCAAGGAGTATGCTGTCCGACTCTGGATTCAGCAAAGCTCTGACCAGGTGCTGCTCAGTACCATCAAGACCACGGTCCCTGAAAACAAGAAGGATGTACCTTCTACTTCATAACTAATTGATACTCTAGTTCTACACTGAGCACAATACAACACAAACATTGAGTTCAGAGCGTTAGGCCAACTGTCAGCTTCATCTGAAATACTTTATACCAGTATTTACCTCCTTAATGGTTACCACGCCTCTGCACTTCCAGCATTATTTCTGTCTAATCAATCATCCAGGTGTCAGTGTACTATTTGGCCATTCCATGCCGTTTTACTTCCCTCCGACACCCTCTGTTCAGGCTGGAGCATTATAGGCTTTATCTCCTGTTTGCCACTGAACTACACATATATATACAGGCATAAATTAACAATTTACATTCAATTTTCATTAAAAGATACTGAATGGTTCAAGCTTACCACAATTTCATGGAAATAAACACAGATACGTTGATTAGCAATGAATTCTGGCACAATTACTGGCACAAATTCCCATCTGCTTATGTTCCAGGCTTTTATTTAACACAAATATGAGCTGGCTTCAACGCACTGTTGCTTTATCAAGATTATTTGCACTAGTGGTCTCGAACTAACGCTCCTAAGTGAGTATATCAGCGAGTCTAGCCAATGAGGCCACGTTTCGACAAGTGTTTGAAAAAATGTTACCTTTTCACGTCTCCCCTAACAACGAAAGATAGTATTTATAGCCCGACCAATCGTGGTTAGTCTTTCATTTGTTGCGCTCCAATCAATTTGGAGTTTACATGGTAGGCTAATTCTGTAACGTAAGATTTTTTTCAAACACGTTATAAAAAAATTTTATGAGCAGAAATGATTCCATGCTGTCAGGCATCCCCACTATTTTATTTTGGGTATAATTTATTAATTCCTGGACTATTTGCGTAACGTTTTACATATTCTTGGTCAGCAAGCCCTAAGGAACCCAAATATCCAAATTTAAAAGAGCTACGTGGCTGCGTTCAAAATATGTATTTTCTACCTCCTGTTTCGAAGATGTGCTGTCTGGGTACTGTTATGTTTTCAACCGTAAACCCATCTATTGTTATCTTTCCTAATAAGCGTTTTTTATGATTTTAAAACCTAACTCTGGGAAGGGTAGTGAATTTATCACTGTCCGTCTGAAAAAAAGTTAGTGCATGTAGTCTTACACGCGTGATGGCAGCATTTGTGTATCGCGCGAAGCGTGTTTAGTGTTCGGCTTTCTGCCTCTCCCTTCTCGCTATCCTTTTGTCCATCTGTCTTTTGATCTTGGTAACATAGTGTAGAAAAAGACATGAATGGAATTTAAAATTTAGGTCAACTTGCATATTTCAAGGTTTTTCTTAGAAAGGCAGCACATTTTATTGTGTGTTTGGGAAACGCGTGTATGTTGCAGAAGGCCTTTAATATCAACGTGAAACGTTACAATTTGCATACGCAGTAGAAAACAAGGGGATTTCGAGTACAGTCATTGTGACAGCACTGTTCTTTACCATTCTTCTTCCTTTATTTATTATATGTATTTATTAGGCTTTATATTTACTTGATAATTTATATATGTGGATTAGAATATTCCACGACAGAAATGAATGCTCGAAAATTTTTGCAACTGTTTCGCAACAGCAGGAAGGAGAGCTCTGAAACTTTTCAGCAGTTCTCGTTTCGTTTGAAGGGATACTTGATAAAGTGCCTCGAGCTGTCACAGCTCGCCTCTTCCTATGAAGGGCTTGAGGAGTTCGTTATATGCGAACAGATAAGGAACACTTTGTCTGCTGACAGCCGCAGATTTTTAGCTGAGCAGGGTGCAGAAAAGCTTGAAAACATTTTGGAAAAGTCTGAGCGATATCATAATGCGCTGGCCGAACTGCCGGCCACAAAACGTAAACCGACAGAACAGCTTTTTTGAAAGAATAATCTAGACCAACCTCCTCATGCTTCTCACCAAAATAACCACAGAGAAACTGGACCCCAAAACCCCCCTCCTGAAAAGTCTAAGTTCTACAAAAACAAGTAACCCACCAACAATAAACAGTCTGATCAACCCAACCGTCCTACATGGCAGCGCGGTCAGAAAGGACAAGGTGGCAAAGGGAAACCCCCTGAGCACGGGACATATGATCAGAGCGAGCACACCGAGCCTAAACGCATCGGATGCTTGCTAACAGTCTTGCAAGGCAGAATTGATGTCAGTGATTCTAAAGCTGAAGAGGGGAGACCCTCTACGCGAGGTACTGTTATATTGAACGGTTCTTCAACTTTTTGTTTATTTGACACGGGGCTTTCTTATGATTGCATTGTCGCCAGGCACCTGGTCAAACCCGGTCAAGAGACAGGAGAAACCGTCCAACTTTGTGGAGTTTCTAAGAGTGATGCACCTACAGCGCTTCCCATCGCATTGGTTGAGATCCACTCTGATTTTGTCAGAGGTGTGATCAAAGTGGCTGTTATGGATGACCCGATCTACCCAGTCATACTTGGCGGTAGATTCGTGTTTATTGGGAAACCGGAAGAGCCAATTGTGGCAGCAGCAACTACAAGAGGGCAAACCAAAAAGGAACGGGAGCCTGCGCAAAATTTGTTACCCATGGAACTTAAAGAAGCGCAACAAAAGGACCCTACCTTGGCACCCTGCTTTAGAAAACTGCCCATGGCTAAGGACCCTTGACAGCACGGGGACATTTTTTCTAAGGATGGCGTACTTTATCGCAGAACGGGAAGGCGTGACCAAGGTTACAATCAGCTCCTAGTACCGAAACAGTATATAAGCCAAATCCTAGAAATGGGGCACTCTCTTCCCTTCAGCGGACATATGGGACAGAACGCCACAAACCAACGGATAACTACTCATTATTGGTGGCCAGGAATGAATACTGATATTCTCAGGTATGTGAAATCCTGTGCCCAGTGCCAACGTGTGCCACTCAAGCAACGGACACCTCCAGTTTCTCTGGGTGAAATGCCAATAATGGGAACACCATTTGAACGGGCAGTGATCGACATTTTAGGGCCCTTAGAAAGGACTAAAAGAAGGAACAGGTTTATCCTGACCTTAGTTGACACATGCACTTTATGGGCAGAAGCTATACCGCTTACATGCGCGGATGCCAAGCATGTCACAGAAGCCCTCGTGCAGATTTTTACTCGGTTGGGATTCCCTCAACAAGTGTTGACGGATAACGGATCTCCATACCGAAACCTGTTAATGGATGAGATCGTTAAGATCTTGAGGAACCAGCACATCTATATAAAGCCTTATAATCCGGCCGGAAGTGGGTTAGTAGAGCGTGTCAACGGAAACCTCAACATGATGTTAAGTAAACTGGGACAAGTGAAACCTGAAGATTGGGATCTCTGTATTCTTGCAGCTTTGTTTGCCTACAGGGAGGACTCAAATTCTTCAACAGGATTTCCCCAGCTACGCTTTTATTCGGCAGACCTATTAAGGGGCCGCTTGAAGCCTTACTTCAGTCGCTGACAGACCAGAAGGCTGATGAGACAGTTGTCTCAGCCAGTAAATATGTGTCGGATTTAAAGGATAGGTTAAAACTAGGATGGGACCTAGCAACGACCAACTTTAAGCGAGCACGCGCAAAGCACGCTAACCGATACAGGAAAATCGCGAAAGAAAAAGAACTACAACCAGGGGAGAAAGTTTTGTTGTTACTGCCAACCGGAAGTAACAAACTACGTATCGGATGGCAAGGGCCGTTTACCGTCCTTACAAAAATTTCAAAGGCTAACTACCAGATCTCTGTTACAGGAAAGGAGAAGGTCTTTCATGTAAATCTGTTAAAGAAAAACTTGGAAAGACCAGTGCCAACCTCCGAACATCTCCTGGCGATCGCCAAAATTGACGAAGATGACGATAGTGGCAGGGAATTTTCACTGCACATACACGAAATCTTCCAACGATGTCAAAACCGGCGACACTCTTTCAAGCCACGGAAGACATTGCAGAGAAAGAAAACTTTGGGAGCAGTCATGAGTAAGAATTGGACAGAGACGGAGGGGGAAGACGATAGTGTAGATAACAGGCACCCATAAGCTACTGATATCGGAAACTTATTTCCATAAAGTAGACATGGAGTGGTTCCATATCTTAAAGGGGGGAAGTCTGTGGCAGAGAGATTTATGATTAATAAATTTCAGATATCTATTCTTTATTCTTTAAAATAGGTCTCCAAATAAATGCCTCTAAAATTAAAGCTATGAACTTTTCTAATGAGACCTTTGATATCATCTTGAACGGGGAAAAACTACAGAAAGTTGAAAGTTTCAATTATTTAGGCAGTAAAATGACTCAGGATGGTGACACAACAAGAGAAATCCATACTAGAATTGCTTTGGCAGCTAGCGCCTTCAATAGATTATCTAACATTTGGACATTACGATCATTGAATATACATACCAAGCTTCGTCTGTTTAATTCAAATGTTATCTCAGTGTTAACATACGGCTGTGAGAGTTGGAAAATAACAAAATCATTGGAGAACAAGCTGAATACATTCGAGAACAAATGTCTTAGAAAACTCATGAACATCAGTTGGAAAAAATTCAAGACTAATCGACAAATAAGAGAAGACTCTAAGCAGAAATATGTCTCCGACTATATAAGGAAAAGACGATGGTCATATATCGGTCATGTCCTACGAATGCAAAACAACAGAATACCACTACAGGCGCTCACTTGGGTTCCTGAGGGTAAGAGGAAAAAGGAAGACCAAAAGAAACACTCAGAAGAACAATAATAAGAGAAGGAAGAACGTTGGGCCTAAATAATGTGCAAGAGCTAAGAGGAGTGGCGTCACAACGAACAACATGGAGAGCACTGGTTTCTGCCTTATGCGCCGTGTTTGGTGCTTAAAGAATTTATTATTATTATTCTTTATTCTACACTTGTCTTTTCCTTTAATTCCGCTCTTTTATCTTTCTTTCGCTCTTTTAACTTTCTTTTTGCATACGCTAGATTGTTAGCAATTCGTATCTTTGTCTTTTCCTTGCTAAATTAGCAACGCATTTTATTGCTGTTAAGCTAAGTTCTTTTATGAGACCGAATCGCGTTAAATCGTTCTCGACAGCGATAAGAAGTAAGACGAGCGTCTATCACTTTTCTCTAATCTGCTCGCCTATAAGTTAATTATTCACGATGTAAGATGTGAGATGAAAGATGAGCGTGCGTGTATTTCGTTTATGACCAGAGTCTGAAGGCAGTATTAGTGTGAATTCTCGAGAGAAGAAACCTCTTGCACAGTCTGGTAAATCATATTACGCAAGATCAAAGAGAGACTGTCCGCTCGATTTGCGAGTCTGTTTCGGCTTCAGCGTGAGAAATTCGGAGAATGAGAAGGCAATATGTAAGTCCGGACGAAGGTGCTACATACGGCAAACGAGTCTGGTTTTCAGATTTTTAGACGTAATATTTTTCACTTGATTTCAGAGAGATATATACTCGGGAAATCTAACTTTAATTCATTCAGTACTCCTCAGTTAGAAGACAGCTTCCTTCGTTCTGAATACCTTGTAGAGTGAAGATTGTAGTGAAGTGAATCTGTATGACAACACGCTCAAAATTTTCCCCGCTCATAAACTAGCTATCATATTTTTAAAAATGTAAATAACTACAGTATTTGAAATGTGTCTGAGGGCCCAGTAAAATTTACCGCCAACAATTTATCTAGTGTATTTGAATTTGTCTAGGAAACAAGTCAAAAGTTACCGCCCATCCAAAAATTATCTAAGAGCATAGTACAAATTTAACAACCAATCAAATCGTTTCCTTTTCTTGTAGTGATAAGAAAATTTTGGTTGACGTGTAAATAATGCCTATTTTGTGTTTTTGACCGAACGAATATATTTTGTTTCCTAACAACTAAAGATAGTTAAACAGTAGGAAATGTCTCAAATTATAGCGCTGATATTGCTTAACACATAAACATAAAGATTCCCTCACAATAAAATTATATTAACTTAGTAAAATGGATTTTAGTAAGATTTTCATATCAGGGTAACGACCAATTTAATTACTTAAAAATTACCCAGATTGAAATGCATAGAAATACCAAAGGCATATCCATATAGAGCGATAGAGAATAATTGGCCGATTAATTATCACTTTTGATAATTAAAATCGGTCCACTAATAACTATAATATAAAATATTAAAAATTAGTCAGATTATACAAACAGGATAATGAAAACGTAAGTCAAGATTTCTTGGGAAGACTTTTTGACTTTACTCCTGATTGGGTGGGTGTAGTTCTATAAATAGTAACAACCTCTTGTGGTTTTCCGCCATTTAATTTTAAAACTTAGCATATAGCTGACCGAAGTAAAGACAGTATCGACCACGTCTTTTGCCTTCCTGGACTTGAATGCAGTTCTAGATCCTTATGTGGGCCAGATTCAGCGTGTGTGTGTGTGTGCATAATTACCTGGGGGTAAGGAAGATATCTTTATTTGTATATTTTGTTAATTATTAATAACCAGCCTAAAGGTCAGTACCGACTCAAAAGTGAAACTGCAGAACGGATGTGTCGCGGTCATATTGACCTAAATTGTGGCAGTGTGTAGTGTAGGAAACATGCTCGCGATGCGAGAGAAACTGAAAAAAATGTGTATAATGTTTGAAACTAGGGCATAATTACGACCAGTAAGTTCTAGTAGGGAATTAAATTTTTATTTTCGTCTGGAGTTATTCATTATTACAAGATACTGTAATAGGCGTACAGGAATTGTCGGCATAACAAAATCAAGCTGTTACATATTATTTTGTACTTAACCTGATTATCGTACGGAAGCCAAGAATGGGGCGCAGGATATTAACATGGAATCCATACAGGAAAAGATAATCACAGGAAACAGACAGTAGAAAAGAAATGATATGTCTAGTGCAACTTGTTAGCACAAAATTTGACAAGGGTAAGTTGTGACGTCCTTTATGTGTATGTGGGTTAAAGCCGACGCCTACATAGAATGAGGTTATCCTTGATTCAAGGTTCGATCTCAGTATCTTTAAGAGATCTCTGACCATTGTTACGGGAGGCTGCTGGAGACCACAGCTCGGCATAAGTCAGGAGCTCTATCCAGCAGTATTTTCCTCAAGAATATGCACATTTTTTGGTCATGACATGGGCAGAGAAATTCAACAGCAGCCACAGATAAGTTACCAGCCAGTGACATAATTTCAGAAGCTCACCCAAGTTGAACATAGACAGTCTACTTAAACTTACCTTTGCATGATGACAAGGAATAGACATATAAACTATCTACATATTTTAAGCCAACATTCAAGATACAGTAAAACTTGATATTTAGTTGAATATAAAGTGAGAGTAGCTTCCTGTGAACAAGATGCCTCATGGACCGAGATTTTCCTGTTATTTATTTTAAAGTGTAAAAATATTTCATTTCCTTTTTTGTTTTTGAGTATTCCTGACCTGCAATGATTGAGGTTCAGGACAATTAAATTGTATATAAAATTTCCAACATTCTTTCTTACAAAGTTTATTACAGTTAAAGTTCTGTTTTGGAATTTTGTATTTGTAAAAATTTAATTCATCCCTAGACACATATTGAGTCAAATAAAACAAACAATACTATAAATTTTAATCTTTGGTGAGATCTTAAGAGATAGCGGATAGGGACTCAGAGAACTTCATCATCATCATTCCTTACTCTGGGAACTTACATAGCTGGACCTCACCTTGATTGTCTATACACCTTTGCTCTTTTCAGAGAAGGGGGTATTACTTATAAGACCAGTCTCTCATCTGGCACTATCCTGGTATCCTGTAATACACCTATTTGTCCAGGATATCCCACCATTTAGTAACATCTAAACCTCTTGTGACAAAGTTCTTATTTTCTCGACGTCGCCGAGTTCTAGACTACCTGTATAACGGATAGTTCTCATTTTCGCGGTGATAGCCTTTAGTTCTGTTTTGGAGGTAAATAATATTGATAGTATTTGTGAGTGATTTAAGTAGTAAATCGCCTATTATGTCTTCACTAGATTTATGGGTATAGTGATTAATGAAAGTCAGTTAATTTTCTCTAAATTCATTGTGTTACAGTGGATAGCAAAATAATTATAATTTCTAGCTAAAACTCATTCGGCTATTAATAAATTTAATTAAATTGCTAGTAACCAGTCCGAGAATATTTTAACTAACTAGTACATGCGCTGATTCATCATTGAGTATTGACGAGATACTTACATATTTCTAATTCATGATGATTGACTTTTTTAATGACTAGAATTTATTTCACGGAAGTTTAAACGATGAGACAAACGCTAAGCTTATAGTCTCTAACTTAAAGTTAATAACCGAAGTGAATATTATATTTTACGCGAGGGTAGGATAGGATGTGTGTATAATATTATGGTTAAGTATTTTGTACTTTTCTCTTCCCTTATACAATATTTGGGTCAGCCCAACCTCTACCAGCGGTTTTGTTTCAGTATATGAGAAAACCATCGAAGAAACATTTTTTTTGTAATTTAAATAAGTGAGTTTCCAAGTTACAACCTGTCTGGCATGGTGTTGGCATCCAGAAAGAGACAGAGTACTCATCTCACTGACTTTAAAACTAAATGCAATAACTGGGCATATCGAGCCAGATTATAATTCTTCCCAACAATCTCATTGTACATTCAGCCCCTGTGGCGAGAGAAATTACCAACAATAACATTTCCGACGTTTTTTTAAAACTAATTGTGGTGTGACCAAGAATTTTACCTTTGATCGAAGTTACCAACAAAAAATTTTTCCTAAGTACGGGAAACCCCGAGATTCTGACCTTGTGAGCCGTTTAACATTTCTTACCTAAGCTGATTCAAGTGACCTTACTAGTGATCTGAAAATATAGATATAAAGCGAATGCTCCCCGGAACACCGAAAGAAACCTGTATCTGCAGAGCTGGGATTCGCTTTATCAAAAGAATACAGATTCACTGTAGAGAAGTGTCCTGAAGTTTGCGCCAGAAGGCGAAAAACAGCACGTGTATAGTAAGAATGTATGTCAGGGGCCCCTGCTGAATGAACAGAGAGAAAGCAGAACGAGTGATTCTTTCACTTTTTATTCATACACCCTCTTTGAATTTTTTTAATGAAATTTTTGTTGCAAATGCTAATTTCCTCTTAGGATAGATTAATATATCAACTCTGTTCTTAAACTGTAGAGGAGAAATCATAGAACATAGCGTATATATATCTGTGACTCTTTGGAGGCTATAACTTTTCTGCTAACGGGATCGTGGGATCTACATAGAGGGAAAGGATTACACCTATGGGTCTATTGTTCTTTTAGTAATTAATTAACCTATGTGTAATTATAAGTGCTTGATAAGCAACCTTATTTGTTGTGGACAATTTTCTTTATGTTAATAAAATTTACATAAACTTTATTCAAGCGTGTCGGTCAGCACGTTCCAAAATATCTATATTCTATTGTTATAGTTTTCACGTCTGTGTGTCTAACTGTCGTCACTTGTGTGTGTGTGTATGTGAGTGGTATATATATATATATATATATATATATATATATATATATATATATATATTAATATATACAGTCTAATAGACTGTCTGACTCCTCTAGATATGTTGTAGAAGATAGGCTGAAAGAGAGAAGATTCTCGATTTCAGGGACAGACTCTATTAATTTCTACCATCTCACTCGTGAAAATCTATTTCTATTATCATCTCTCACTGAGTTATCACCTATTCTATTTCTATTCAGAAGGGACCAATCTATGTCTTAATTCTCCTATCAAAAATCGACGACATGTTCGAAGCATCTAATTTAAGTTTCTGAGTCCATTCATCTGTACCAAGAGATTGTAGATCCCAAGTTGGGTTCGTGGTACGAGGCCTTTGGTAGTATGAGTTTCTATGCCACTAGTTTGTAATTCAAGAGCTGGGATTCGACACTAACCCCCTACATTGGACGAGTTGTGTAGAGAAGTGCCCTGATCACTAAAGACTTGACGAAACAACTGTGGCAGTACTCAATCATTTGAAGAGCTAAGTGCTTATTGACAGGCGAATGCATCGGACTTTTATAATTCCCTTATCAAGTCTCTATGAAGACACTTTTTATCTAAATTTCACCCATCATTCATATTTATTTTAAACTGTTAAATAATAAATGATTATTAAAATTGTTAGGTATTATTTTACAAATTCATAGTTGATTCAGTTATTATAGTTATGAGAGCGTACGTATATATCAGACTAATATATATTTACTTCTAGAGCCAATAAATAATAACAAGGGATTTCGCTGAATTTACTCAGCTGGGGGCTTGAACGAGCTAATTATTGCATAAACCATCTTCACGAAAGGCGGCGGGTCAGATACTAAAGTTAACATTGCTCCGCCTCGTGCAGCATTGTTCTTGACATCTGATATATCTTGTGAAAATTCCCTTTAGGTACAAGCATCATTATCCTTCTACCTACAATTTTGCCAAGAGTAATCTTGTGCGAACGTAGACACCTTTCAAGACCCACATCAGATACTCTACGTTTTGGCCACTGTTGGATCACTACTGCAGAGCAAAGGGGAGGCAACCCGTGACAATTATCATTCATTCATACAAACAGTTTTTGGCTATAGTTATCATTCATTAATACAAACAATTATTGTTTGTACGAATGAATGATAACTGTAGCCAAAAACTGCAGTTGTGAATTAAAGATAACAATAGCCAAACACTGTTTGTATTAAAAAAATGAGAACTATAGCCAAGAACTGTATATATGAATTAATCGTAACGATAGTCAAAACTGTTTGTATGAATTAATGATAACTTTAGCCAAAAACTGTTTGTATGAATTTGTAGTGGGTTTGATGGTATTGTATGATGGTGATATTACTAAGTGTGATGCATGAGGTCAGCTGTGAAGGCTCCTGAGATAAAATGTAGCTGTGAATTGTCAGAAGGCCCTTCTTGCTACCACTACGACCTCACACCTATCTTTTTTTACTAATGAATGTGGCTACGTTAATTGTCTAGGGTAATGATATGTAATGTGTTGTGGTAGTTTACATACACACACACAGATATTTACTAAGTCTAATAATATTAATAAAATGTTACAATACACGGAACTAACTCAGCTGTGTAAAATTTTGATAGTAATTTTCTTACATTTATTTGTTCTGAACCAAGGTTTTATTTTGGCCAGAACATATGAAAGGTTTATCAATTATGAAAGAAATGCATGAATATTACATAATAAATGCAAGGTGTGTACATATATATGTTACTAGACTAGTTAATATTATTACTATTTATCGTTGTAATCTATTTGGGAGAACATTTAATGGATGTGCTGTTGGGGTGGCCTCATCACTCCCTGTCTATGGTGACTACACATTGTCCAGTTATTTGATGGAATTTTTATGGGTGTGTTAGCAAATAAGTTGAGTTGGTGAATTCTCAGCAGACCAGGCGCTCACGTAGCTTGAAGGTGTAGCTCTGGTGCTGAGATCTGGTGGCCCCACCTCTCCGTGCTTGGGGGCAATATCAGAAGTATGGTGGCCCACCTCTCCGTGCTTGGGAGCAATATCAGAAGTATGGTGGCCCCACCTCTCCGTGCTTGGGGGCAATATCAGAAGTATGGTGGCCCCACCTCTCCGTGCTTGGGGGCTATAATAGGCTGCTCTGACCAAATGTTACTGCACGGGTCCACTCTTGTAATATTCAACAACTCATTTGACACCGCATTGGTGCCAACTGAAACTCACAGCTCTGCAATCAAAGTATTAGTCATGTGTCAGAATTCCATCCTCTAACCATTTCTGGACACAACACTACACAACAACAACACCACATAGACGGGTCAGATCTTTCTGACCAAACAACACATCTTACCAAGTTGGTTTCACATAGGATAAGTTCTCCCAGACTACAGATTCTGAAATATGTTTATTAGCTTCCTGCCATAGAATAGGATAGGTGATATGTTCCACTGATCTCAACACTTGATCTGTCCTTCCTAATCCTTGCTGGAGTTTATGTATTTTATTTGTCTCTAGACCCTGAACTGGTTCGGGGGGTCTAGAGCGAATCCTTACTTGTTGTAAGGGACAGATTATGCTATTGCAGTATCAAATCATTCGAACCTTAAACAAATATTAAAATGTACAAAGAAATAATTTCAGTCTTACCAGAAATATGAATATAGAAAACAGTTAAATAAATGCTAGCAAAACTCAGCTGAGCTGCTGGACTTAGGGTGGCGTCCCTCTAAATATTTCAATAGCTTCTGGGAATTACACCACTTAATAATTCACTGTGTCTACCAGGACAACTTAAAATGAATGGCACAAAATGCGCGCCTGAGCGCCGATAATATCTTCATCTATGGCCAATCACTGCCTTTTCTTTTTTCAAATTCAAATATCCTACCAAAAGTCATTTCAGTCAGACCTCAGTCAAGTATGCCTTATTGTCTGTTGGTCCGTCCGTCTCTACTTGCGTTTCACAAAAAAAACACACTTGTTTTTTTTGAACCAACCCTGCCTTCCCCTACACAATTTCGCCTTTAAAGTTATTTTTAGCCACAATTCACCATCCCACCCCGTCTCTTCATTCCAACTAGATTTTAGCACTTGCGTCTTCAAGGCCACAATTTTTTGAAAATTAGTGACATGTTTTATTTCAATGCAGACGTTCGCTGATATGAACAACACAGTCTTTTGTCAATATCTTTCTTATTATCTGTCCGTCTGTATAAATGAAAGCATATTATTTCACTGCTCAAGATGGGCCATCCGGCCAGCTAGGTTTTATATTCCTAACATTATTATTAAGAAAAGTTACTTTTCAAATATTTTCTAGAATCTTCTCATCACTGCATTCAAATAAACGGGCTAAGTTATCGCAAAAGCGTCCAAGAAATGACTGTGGCGTATAATATCCAAGGTCCCTTTTGTCGATTTCTTTACTTTATGTCAACTTGGAGAACGTGACTTTTTCCTCCTTTCCCCACCACTTGCGCCTTTTAGCATTGCTAGTTTCAAGCACGCGTTCATTCAGATTTTTCGTTTTGATCTCCGTTCTCAGACCCCATGTACCAAAGAATGAATAGGCTAGGAAGAGGCAGGCTCAAGCGAACTAACTTTGTCGCCCAAGCAAAAGAAAAAATTAACAATAATACCATACTAGCTAGCTCAGTTGCAAAGAAAATCCCAACAAGCTCAACTATCCCACTGTGGAAAATAAGATGCTTTCCTGAGTTAAAATCTGATATTCCAGGCATTGAAGGTAAGGGAACACAGACAGAAACACAAAGAAAGTGTATAGCAACCAAGTATATTGACCAAAGATTTCCAGCGAAGCTTTGGACACATGCATATACTGATGGTTCGGCAACAAATGCAGTTGAAAAAGGGGGTGCCGGCATCCTCATAAAATTAAAGAATAGAATTCACTCTATGGCAATTGCCACTGGAAAATACTGCAAAAACTTCTGTGCTGAAGCAGAAGCCCTGAAACAGGCAGCTGAAACTCTTATTGAATGCAAAGCACAGGCAGAAAAATAGATAGTAATCTTTTCAGATGCCCTCTCAATAATATCAGCGCTGAAGAGCCACCAAACTAAAGGATTGAAAGATCTGATAATCTCCCTTGAAAGACTGGCCGAATGCTTCAAGAAGTGCACTATCCAGTGGATACCAGCCCATTGCAACATACCAGGAAATGAAGAGGCAGATAGACTTGCTAAAGAAGGAGGTGCCTTACAGCAAAATGATATAGAGACAACTTACGCAACGGCAAAGACCACTATAAAGGCTACATTCAAGTCCAAATGGGAAAGAGAGCACCCGGGACATTTGAAAAATGACGCATATCATCAACTATCCAGAAAAGAACAGGTCATCATTTTTCGACTGCGCACTGGGCACAACAGATTGAGATACCATCTGTACCACAAATACAAAATTGGTGCAACAGATCTCTGCACCTGCGGTACCAGCCCGATGACAGTCGAACACCTGCTGCAGTACTGCCCAACCTACAGTAATGAACGGGGTAGCATATGGCAACAACCTACTTCTGTCAACGAAAAACTGTTTGGAGATGTCGGGAACCTTGAGTTGACTGCTGCCTTTATTAGAGTCATAAATGTGTAAGTCTGAAGGCGAACGAGGAAGAAGAAGAAGAAGAAGAAGAAGACCGTTTCGTTTTGCCTTCAAGTCTAACAATTTAATTTTCATGGCGGGTGATGACCCGCGGCGTGGGCGATCATGTATTCTAGCAGCTTACGCATTAGTTTTTATCCCTACGTTGTATCATTGGAGATATTTTAACGTTGTATCACGGTTAATTTTGTGACACATCTCCCCACTTGAAAACATGCCTAAGGCAAGTTCTAAAACCAGTGATACACATAGATAAAATCTCTCCTTACGCCTGCCATTACTCTAATTTTGATCACAGGGGTGCCGACTGAGGAAATCTGCACCGACATTCAATTTGCCTGGGATATATTGGATACTAAACTGATAAGGTTGAAGCAATAAAGACCACCTCAGCAATCTTGCGTTTTCATGCTTAGCCTGAGATAAGAATACGAGAGGCTGATGGTCCGTCTCGACCACAAAAGTCCTACCATACAGATAGATTTGAAACTTCTTTATTGCCCAGATTAACGCTAAACATTCTTTTTCGCTTGTGGAGTATCCTTGTTCCGCCTTATTCAATTTGCGGCTTGCATAAGCGACTGGTTTCAGTTCCCCATCAGGTGAAGATGATCTTTGCAACAAAGCCGCTCCGAGTCCTACATTACTTGCATCGGTTCTTAAGACAAAGTCCTGTGTCAAATCAGGCAGTTTGAGAATAGGCTTGCTAGTGAGTTTTTCCTTTAAGTCTTGGAACGCTAATTCACTTTGCGCAGTCCAATTAATTTTATCTGGAAGTCCCTTGCGAGTCAGATCAGTCAGAGGAGCACAAATAGAGTTAAAATCTTTGATATATTTTTGATAAAATCCGCATAACGACACGAATGATCGCACGTCCTTTTTTGTTTGTGGTCTAGGTGCTCTCTGCAGTTTTTCCAAGTTCTTGGGATCAGGGGTCATGCTACCCTGATATACAGTGTGTCCCAAGAATTCCAACTCTTTGCATCCAATACAACATTTTGTTGGCCTAGCAGTTAAGTTCGCCTCCCTAAGCCTATTAAATAACATTTCTAGAGCTTCAATGTGTTCTTCAAATGTCTCTGTGGCGACGAGAATATCATCCATGAAATTCGTGATACATGGGTTATTCAGGGGATCCAACAATTTGCGCATCATCCTTGAAAATACACTCGGAGCATTTTTCAGTCCGAATGGTAGCATGTTGAATTCATAATGTCCATCCGAAGTGCTAAAAGCCAAATAAGGTCTCACTTCAGGCTTCACTGGGATCTGGTAATAGCCTTTACTAAGATCCACTTTTGAAAAGTATTTTGCCTTGTTCAGTCTGGCAAATAACTGTTTTGTGTCTGGTAATGGATCCACTTGTCCTTCTGTGACAGCATTCAGTTTCCTGTAATCTATGCACAGTCTGTGTTCCCCAGACGGTTTTCTCAACAAAACGACACTAGAGCTAAAAGATGATTCACTGTGTGAAATAATCCCCTCCTTCAACAAATAATCTATTTCTTCCTTCAATGCCTTCTCCTTCGCGAACGGAATAGAATAGGCTCTCATACAGATTGGGTTTGAGTCTACCAGTTTCATGTCATACTGTAGCAAATTTGTATGGCCTGGTTTATCTGTTAATACATCTGTATGTTCCTCCAGAACCTGTTGAACTCTCTCCCTCTGGTTTTTAGTCAGGTGCTTACTGACTTTTACCTGTGCTGCTGTTTCACAAGGATGTAATGGGTATTCATGTGAGGTGAGTGGTTCCTTTTGCATTTGAGTTGCGATAGCTAAGGTCAGTAAGGGGGTGCTTTCCTGGAGTGGTCTGTCCAGATACTTCTTTAACAGGTTTACATGATAAACTTTCTCCTTCCCCTTTTTGTCAATTTTATAGTTTGTTCTAGACACCTTCTCTAGAACCGTATATGGACCTTGCCATCCAATTTGTAATTTATTCTGGCTACCGGGTAGTAGAAGCAGCACCTTCTCTCCCACTGCCAGTTCTCTGTCCTTTGCCTTCCTATTAAAATATGCTGCATGTTTCTTCCTGGCTTGTTTCAAATTATCATTTGCCAGTTTCCATCCAGCTTTCAAACGAGTGGTCAGTTCGTTCACGTATTGATAAGATGAGGTAACAGTCTCTTCCGCCTTCTCATCTGTCCAGGTCCTTAATAGCGCTACATCTGGACCTTTAATTTATCATACGTATTTTTCATGGAACCCGTCTGGTCCCGTCCATTAGAAGCACTATAGTGAGGACTTTTCTTCCTAGAATCATCACTCACAAATCGACCACTACCATTTTTTTTCTTGGGTTTGTCTCCCCACTTTAGATTGCTTATGAGAGATCTTCGCTCTCTTTTCTGTTCTTCCAGTTTATATAAGTCTGACCGAGGGATTGTCATCTTATCCTGGGTAAAATTTCTTCTTTGTACTCTTCGCATAGTGGCCATGTTAATCCATTCAAGTGAAGACTGGGTGTGAAAAGGGGGCTCCCATTGCACTTTGTCTCCTTGAGTATCATTAGTTTTCCTTCCAGGCCTAATTTTGCCCCGTGGCGTTTCTAGGTCCTGCACATATTTTCCCTTTGTGGGTGTTCCCTCATGAAATATGCCACATGCTTCTACAAAGTTTTCAATATCGACATTTACGTCGGGCCAATAGTATTTGCGAGCAACCTTTTGGCAGATGGTACCGACTTTTTCATGGTCCCCATCTTTTCCAACATGTAAGCTCCTTATTAAATTTGCCCTATATATCTTGGGAAGAACCAACTGTCCGTGACCAGTGGATCTAGTTCCTGTCTTCCTATATAGCAATCTGTTCTTCATAAAATATTCCCCCTTGCTCGGAGGTGTGTGGCATTTGGGCAATTTTTTAAAACATGGCTTGAGTGTCCTATCCTCAGCCTGCGCCTTCCTCATCTCCTCTGGATGAGCATTTATAGGTTCGCCTTCTTCCTCCTTCTTCTGTGACCTGGTCTGCACTGTCGCCATGATCACAGGTCTCTCGGGATTCCCCAAGAAGACGTATCTACACCCCAATATCAGAGGGTAGATTGGTTCATCTATCACTGCTGCTCTGATTTCTCCTTCCACATAGCGAGTTTTCACCGTTATCCTTGCGATGGGAAGTGTCATGAGTGGTATGTCCTTAGTTGCCCCTTGTATTTCCACTGTTTCTGTGGTATACTGACTTGGGTCCACTAGGCTAGACTTCACAACTGAATCATAATCCAAACCTGTATCATAAAGGCACCTTATGGTGACCCCATTACAAATAACATCCTCACAAACTGGGGGGTGATAAGGTTCCTGCTGTCCCTTAGGATTAACCTTTAATCTTTGAGTCCCCGACTTCATTGCAGCAATGTTTGAAGGTTTCCTTCTACAAAATTCGGTGTTATGGTTATCTTTCTTGCACCATTTACACCATCTTTTTCCTTGGTTAAACGGTTTTCTTTCATTGGATTTTTGGTCATTGAACTGTGAGTTTCTGTCTCGGTAGTCATTTCTTGGCCGTTCAAAGTTTGTCCTACCTTTATTTCCCTGCTCTCTATTATCAAATTTATTAAATTGCTGTGGAGCTTTAAAATTGTCTATGTGCTTCTTTTTAGCACCACTTACCTCTGCCTGGGCTGCCTGATACCTCTCAGCGACATTTAAAACCTTCCCCAACTTCTCTGCACCTTGTTCCATGAGAAATTTTCTCATGTCTGGAGCCATGGACTCTCTCAATTGCTCAATCATGATCATTTCTTTAAGATCTTGGGTCTTCCCCAGAGCAGTCCATTTCTCCAAATAGGTTTTCAGTCTGGCAGAGAATTGGTGGTATGTCTCCCCAGACAACAGTTTGGCATTTCTAAATTTCTTACGATAAAATTCCCCATTTTTTTCGTACCTCAATAACAAAGCCTGCTTTAACATGTCATAATTCTCCTGGTCTTCTCTGTTCATTTTTGCGAAGACTTCGTAAGAAGTACCTCTCAGTCCCTGTGATAGCTTTAAACTCCACCTCTCTCTCTCTAACCCATATGTAGTAGCTAATAACTCAAAACGTCCTAGGTACCCCTCTATGTCATCGTCTTTTTCAACAAAATGGTCTAAATGAAACCCCATAGCTGAGTTTGAGGCTCCCAGACTGGGCGTAGCATCTGAGGCAAAAGGGCTGGCACCATTTTCAGGAGCCTGGCCTTGTAGCTCCAGCTCCCTTAGTCGTAATTCGTGCTCCCTTTGCAACCTTCTATCTTCTGCCTCCCTTTCGGCAGTCAACCTTTTATCTTCTGCCTCCCTTTGCTGTCGTTTTTCTTCTGCCTCCAATGCTTTAGCCTCTTTGTCAGCCTCAATCTGCAGCCTCTTAATTTCTCTATCAGCCTCAATTTGTAACCTCTTCTCTTCAGCTACCTTTCTATCTTCCCTTTCAATATATTTATCACATTCAGCCGTTACATATTGAATTAAAATCTGACCATCCATTCCCATCTCCTTTGCCGTCAGCACAGCAGCTGATCTGAATTTTGCCAGCTCCGCCATACTTTTTAAACAAATCTAGCAATGTGCAAGATAAAATTTCCAACCACTAAAGTACTTCTAATTACTCTAGTCTAAAATAATTCTAATTAATTAATTAACTACCACTGGCTGTGAAGATTCACCAACTTTTATTTTCAGGGACACTTTTAATTTTAAGGGACACTTTTAATTTTTATAATGTGTTCCCCTAATCTAATTCTCCCCCCAGGAGATCCTAATATACTTAATGGGCTAATTATCCCGGGACAAAGAGACCCCAATATATGTAGTGGGTTTGATGGTATTGTATGATGGTGATATTACTAAGTGTGATGCATGAGGTCAGCTGTGAAGGCTCCTGAGATAAAATGTAGCTGTGAATTGTCAGAAGGCCCTTCTTGCTACCACTACGACCTCACACCTATCTTTTTTTACTAATGAATGTGGCTACGTTAAATGTCTAGGGTAATGATATGTAATGTGTTGTGGTAGTTTACATACACACACACAGATATTTACTAAGTCTAATAATATTAATAAAATGTTATAATACACTGAACTAACTCAGCTGTGTAAAATTTTGATAGTAATTTTCTTACATTTATTTGTTCTGAACCAAGGTTTTATTTTGGCCAGAACATATGAAAGGTTTATCAATTATGAAAGAAATGCATGAATATTACATAATAAATGCAAGGTGTGTACATATATATGTTACTAGACTAGTTAATATTATTACTATTTATCGTTGTAATCTATTTGGGAGAACATTTAATGGATGTGCTGTTGGGGTGGCCTCATCACTCCCTGTCTATGGTGACTACACATTGTCCAGTTATTTGATGGAATTTTTATGGGTGTGTTAGCAAATAAGTTGAGTTGGTGAATTCTCAGCAGACCAGGCGCTCACGTAGCTTGAAGGTGTAGCTCTGGTGCTGAGATCTGGTGGCCCCACCTCTCCGTGCTTGGGGGCAATATCAGAAGTATGGTGGCCCCACCTCTCCGTGCTTGGGGGCAATATCAGAAGTATGGTGGCCCCACCTCTCCGTGCTTGGGGGCAATATCAGAAGTATGGTGGCCCCACCTCTCCGTGCTTGGGGGCTATAATAGGCTGCTCTGACCAAATGTTACTGCACGGGTCCACTCTTGTAATATTCAACAACTCATTTGACACCGCATTGGTGCCAACTGAAACTCACAGCTCTGCAATCAAAGTATTAGTCATGTGTCAGAATTCCATCCTCTAACCATTTCTGGACACAACACTACACAACAACAACACCACATAGACGGGTCAGATCTTTCTGACCAAACAACACATCTTACCAAGTTGGTTTCACATAGGATAAGTTCTCCCAGACTACAGATTCTGAAATATGTTCATTAGCTTCCTGCCATAGAATAGGATAGGTGATATGTTCCACTGATCTCAACACTTGATCTGTCCTTCCTAATCCTTGCTGGAGTTTATGTATTTTATTTGTCTCTAGACCCTGAACTGGGGCGGGGGGTCTAGAGCGAATCCTTACTTGTTGTAAGGCACAGATTATGCTATTGCAGTATCAAATCACTCGAACCTTAAACAAATATTAAAATGTACAAAGAAATAATTTCAGTCTTACCAGAAATATGAATATATAACACAGTTAAATAAATGCTAGCAAAACTCAGCTGAGCTGCTGGCCTTAGGATGGCGTCCCTCTAAATATTTCAATAGCTTCTGGGAATTACACCACTTAATAATTCACTGTGTCTACTAGGACAACTTATAATGAATGGCACAAAATGCGCGTCTGAGCGCCGATAATATATTCATTTATGGCCAATCACTGCCTTTTCTTTTTCAAATTCAAATATCCTACCAAAAGTCATTTCAGTCATACCTCAGTCAAGTATGCCTTATTGTCTGTTGGTCCGTCCGTCTCTACTTGCGTTTCACAAAAAAACACACTTGTTTTTTTGAACCAACCCTGCCTTCCCCTACACAATTTTGCCTTTAAAGTTATTTTTTAGCCACAATTCACCATCCCACCCCGTCTCTTCATTCCAACTAGATTTTAGCACTTGCGTCTTCAAGGCCACAATTTTTTGAAAATTAGTGACATGTTTTATTTCAATGCAGACGTTCGCTGATATGAACAACACAGTCTTTTGTCAATATCTTTCTTATTATCTGTCCGTCTGTATAAATGAAAGCATATTATTTCACTGCTCAAGATGGGCCATCCGGCCAGCTAGGTTTTATATTCCTAACATTATTATTAAGAAAAGTTACTTTTCAAATATTTTCTAGAATCTTCTCATCACTGCATTCAAATAAACGGTCTAAGTTATCGCAAAAGCGTCCAAGAAATGACTGTGGCGTATAATATCCAAGGTCCCTTTTGTCGATTTCTTTACTTTATGTCAACTTGGGGAACGTGACTTTTTCCTCCTTTCCCCACCACTTGCGCCTTTTAGCATTGCTAGTTTCAAGCACGCGTTCAGTCAGATTTTTCCTTTTGATCTCCGTTCTCAGCCCGTTCCGTTTTGCCTTCAAGTCTAACAATTTAATTTCCATGGCGGGTGATGACCCGTGGCGTGGGCGATCATGTATTCTAGCAGCTTATGCATTAGTTTTTATCCCTACGTTGTATCGTTGGAGATATTTTAACGTTGTATCACGGTTAATTTTGTGACAGAATTAATGATAACTTTAGCCAAAAACTGTTTGTGTGAATTAATCTTAATGATAACCAAAAACTGTCTGTGTAAATTCATGGTAACTATAGCACGAAACTTTTGTGTGAATTAACAAGAACGAAAGCCAAAAACTGTTTGTATGAATGAATGATAACTATAGCCAAGATCTGTATTTGTGAATTAATCGTAACGATAGCGAAAAACTGTTTGTATGAATTAATGATAACGTTAGCCAAAAACAGTTTACTTGAATTAATGATAACTATAGCTAAAAACTGTGTGAATTAATGATAGCGAAAGCCAAAAATTGTTTGTGTGAATTAATGATAACTATAGCCAAATACTGTGTGAATTAACGATAGCTATAGCCAAAAACTGTTTGTGTGAATTAACGATAACTATAGCTAAAAACTGTTTGTGTGAATTAATGATAATTATAGCCAAAAACTGTGTGAATTAATGATAGCGGTAGTCAAAAACTGTTTGTGTGAATTAACGATAGCTATAGCCAACAACTGTTAGTGTGAATTAACGATAGCTATAGCCAAAACGTATTTGTATGAGTTAATGATAACTACGGCCAAATATTGTTTGTGTGAATTAATGATAACAATAGTCAAAAAGTGTTTGTGTGAATTAATGATAGCAGTAGCCAAAAACTGTTTGTGTGAATTAATGAAAGCGATAACCAAAGACTGTTTGTATCGCTCTACTTCAGATCCTGAGACGCTCATACCTGATCACCCTCCCTGTCATCTGCATCACAGGAGTGGTCGGCAACGCTCTCTCATTTTTCGTTTTTGTATCTAAACCACTGCGCAGGACGTCTTGTAGGTAAGTGTGCAGGAAGTCTTATAGGTGAGTCCGTAGGACGTCTTGTAGGTAAGTGTGCAGGAAGTCTTATAGGTGAGTCCGTAGGACGTCTTGTAGGTAAGTGTGCAGGAAGTCTTATAGGTGAGTCCGTAGGACGTCTTGTAGGTAAGTGTGCAAAAAGTCTTATAGGTGAGTCCGTACGACGTCTTGTAGGTACGTTCGCAGAGCGTCTTGTTGGTAAGTGTGCTGGGCGTCTTGTGGGTTAGTGTGCAAGATATCGTTTAGGCAAGTGTTCAGGACGCCATGTATGTAAATATGCAGGACGTCTTGTTGAGAAGTTTGTAGAACGTCATGTAGGTAAGTTTGCAGGAGATATTGTGAGTAACTGTGCATGACGTCTTGTAGGTTAGTGTGTAGGACGTTTTGTAAGTAAATGTGCAGGACGTTTTGTAAGTAATTATGCAGGACGTCTTTTAGGCAAGTTGTTGTTGTTGTTTTGATGAGGTGATGGGTGGAGGGCGGGCACTTAACAGCTGACCATTATTGCATCTTCTCGTTCCATCTTGGTCTACCCTGTTCAACCTGAAATTTGGTTATAATTGGGGTATTTAGTGTCATTTTATTTACTAATTTTGTATTCAATTTAATTAACTGTTGTCTTTTGCAGTTACTGATTTTTATTTATATTAGTATTTGTCAATTTTATTTATTTTTTGTATTGTTTATAGATAACTATTGTCCTTTACGCTTGGTTTTAATTTGTATTAGTATTTGTTCATTATGAGTTATTGTCCCTTTTTTTTTTTTAAACCTTGTTGTCTTTCCTTGTCCTATGAGTAGTTAGTTTTTTGTTAATGCTTTGAAAGTTCTTGCTGCTTAATTTCTATTTAGTTGGATGTTTTTCCTGGAGTACTAACCTTATATGTTTTCCTTTGTTTTATGTATATATCTTTTAAGTATTGCTTGGGCATCTCTTGGGGCATCTATACTTAAAACCTTATCACCTGTTAAGTCTATATTGTGATTTCTATAGTAAGTTTTTAATTCAAGCCTTTGTTGTTCATACTTTTTACAGTGGATCAGGTAGTGGTCTATGTCATTCTCTTCCTGACATTCTTGGCAGTGTGGTTCTTCTACCATAAAGTATGCTGCACCGAGACGGAGACGCCACAGTTTTTTGTTTGATGGTATCTTTAATTCTTCTCTGACCTGGCACATCCTTGTTGGTTCTTTCAGCAGTTTGAACGCGTGTCTGCCTTTTCTACTTTTCTTCCATGTTGTCTTCCATTCCTCGTTTATAGTTATCTTCACTTGGCTCTTGATCTCCGACCTTCCTAGTCCTGCTTTTATATTGTTTTTACTTGTTCTTCCATTCTTGGCGTTCTGGTCTGCCAACTCGTTGCCAGCAATACCTATGTGTGCTGGAACCCACACTAGCCTCACACTACATCCTCTGTGTCCTAGTGATGTATTAATTGCTAGAATTTCTTCCTTTATGTCTGGCCGGCTACATTTACCTGGGTGTTCTAGTGCTTGTAGTGATGATAGTGAGTCTGTAAATATCGTAACAGCTTCTGGTGGGTTATCTTCGATTATTTCTAAACTTTTAAGAATTGCTACCATCTCTGCGGTAAAAATCGAAGCCCCTTCTGTTACACTGTAGCTCTTTTTTATTCCCCATTGTGGTATTACAACTCCGGCACCTAGTTGCCCACTATCACCCTTGGATCCATCAGTGTATACGGCCAGACTTTGTTTAGTTAGTTGATCTATGAACTTTCTACTTATCATTTTGGCTTCCTTATCTTCTATGTTTTGTTTGATCTTTTCAGTAAGTGAGTAGTCTATGATTGGTGTTTTTAGTTCCCAGGGTGGTATTTTGCTTCTGTATTTATTACTATTTTCAATTGTGTTTGATAGTTCTTTGAACTGCGTTAGGTCTTCTATCGTTCTCCACCCTGTTGGATATCTATCTTTATTTAAGGGGACGTCCCATACACTTGGTTGGTTTTTGACAAATGCTTTATGTGCTGGGTGGGTCACTTCTTGTGCTACTTTACTCCAATAATTTATTCTCAGTTCTTTCCGTCTTAGATCAAGGGGAGGTATGCCAAGAGCTACTTCTAGCGCTTCTACTGGTGTCGATATAAATGCACCTGTAATGGTTCTCATGGCTGCATTTTGAATCCTGTCCAGTTTTGCTTTGTTAGAAGCTGCAGCTGAGTCATAGACTATGCTGGCATAATCCAGTTTCCCCCTGATGAAAGACTTGTAGAACATAAGCATTATTTTATTGCTGGCCCCCCATCCATTACCTTTTACAATCCTTAGTATATTTAGGGGTCCCCTACAGCTTTCTACCAAATTGTCTATATGTTTATTATAATTTAGTTGTTTATCTAAAGTTATGCCCCAGAAATCTTGTTGTTGAGGAGGTACATATTTTCTGTCCTTTAATGGTTATATTGATTTTGTTATTTTTTTTAAATTTCCTTTGCTGAAAATCATACCTACTGTTTTGTTTACATTAATTTGGAAGCCCCAACTTTTCATCCACTCTGAAACTTTGTCTATTTGATTTTGAAGTTTTTTGTAAACATGGTCCAAGTTTTTTCCAGATCGCCAAATGGCACAGTCATCTGCAAATTGTGATACTGCATTCTTAATGCCGTTAAATTCATCTGCTAAATCATTTACAGCTATAGTGAAAATTGTAGGTGAAATCACTGATCCCTGAGGAATCCCATTCTGTTGTTCATATATATCTGACTTATCATTGTTTACCTGTACAGCAAAATACCTGTCCTGTAAAAAGTTTTCTATATACCTATAGGTTTTACCAGTAATGCCAATCTTTTTCATTTTGTAAAGAGCTCCATCTCGCCAGCATTCATCATATGCTCTTGCGACATCTAGAAAAACTGCTACTGTTTTCTCTTTTCTCTTGAACCCTAGCTTTACATCATGTTCTAATCTTACAAGCTGGTCTACTGTACTTCTGTCTGCTCTAAACCCTGACTGGTTTGGGCTATATAACTGATTTTTTTCCAGGTAGAATTTTAATCTTTTGTTAACAACAGTTTCCAGTATTTTACCTAGTTGTGATGTTAAGGAGATAGGCCTATATGAACTTACATCATGGGCTTCCTTATTGGGTTTTAGGATGGGTACTATCATAGCTACTTTCCATGCTTTTGGTATCTTTCCTAAGCTCCAGATTTTGTTATAAAGGGAAGTTATTATGTTTATAGTTCTTTTGGGTACTTTCTTAAGGATTTCATAACTAAGTATATCTTGCCCTGAGGCAGTATTAGATTTATCTTTTATTGCATTAGTTACTTCTTCCTCTGTTATATCAGCATCTAAATAGTTTGTTTCATCTATCTGGTCTGGTAGTTCTTTTGAAAACTGTATCCTAAGTCTTTCTCTTCTCTCATTTTCTTCCTGTCCAAGACTAC
This sequence comes from Oreohelix idahoensis, assembly GCA_024509875.1. Taxonomy (NCBI): domain Eukaryota; kingdom Metazoa; phylum Mollusca; class Gastropoda; order Stylommatophora; family Oreohelicidae; genus Oreohelix; species Oreohelix idahoensis. Next base: position 97,286 of record JAMPIV010009455.1, on the reverse strand, counting down.
TTTTTGCACTGACTTTATAGAAATACTCGGCAAGGGCATTAGCTTTTTCTTTATCTGTTTCTGCTCTCTTTGGTAGTTTGATTGTTGGCATTATTGTTTTCTTATTGTTCCCTTTGATTGCCTTAAGCTTTTTCCATACTTCTTTAATTTGAGTGCTAGGTTTAAGTGACTGACAAAACTCCTTCCAGTTAGTTTCTTTGGCTTTAAATATTATTCTGTTAGATTCATTCCTAATAAGTTTATACTCATCATAGTTTTCTTCTGTTCTGTTATTTCTATATTTTTGTAAGGCCCTTTTTCTTCTCTCATGAATTTCTGCACAGCTTTTATTCCACCAGGCAACTGGTTCTTTATTCCACTGAGTTTTTCTTTTCTTAGTAATGTTATTTATTGGTTTAAGGTGTTGTGGCATATTTTTATTTGGTATATATTTTATTGCTATTTTCAGAATTTCATTGGTCAGTGTTTCTGCCCACAAGTCAGTATCATCTGATTCCATGTCTTTATATTCCATCACCTCCAGCTCTGATTGGAAAGCTTCCCAGTTTGCTTTTTTATAGTTGAAGGTAGGTTTCTCTGGTTCTGGGTTTGGAATGACATTTTCATGCATGGTTATTATAATGGGCAGATGATCTGAGTTTGTGTCTTGTAACACTTCCCAATTTACATTCGCTAGGTTGTTAGTTGCTATACTTATGTCTATTGCTGAGTCTGCCCTATTAGCTTGTGGATTAATTCTAGTTGCAGATCCATCATTTAGTATTAGTAGTTCATTGTTTTCTATGAAGTCAAGTAGGCATTTTCCTGCATTATCTGTATGTTGTCCACCCCAAGCACAATGATGGGAATTAAAATCGCCTACTATGATTGTTTTGGGGCCTAGTCTGGTGCTTATGGCTAGTATTTCTTCATCTTTAATTGTGCCATCTTTAGCATATACATTTAGAATTGTTAGATTGTTTGGTTCAGCTGCTATAGTAACCTGGATACCTTCTATATTGGTTGTATTAAATACTTCCCAGTCTATGATTTTAAATTTTTCGCTAACTAAGACTGCGACACCACCTCCTCTACCTTCTTTCCTATCGTGTCTAAGTATCTTAAAGCCCTTACAACTATATCTACTATTTGGGTTTAAATGGGTCTCTTGAAGAGCATATATATCAGTAGTTAATCCTGTCTCTGATAGTAGGGGTGCAAAATTCTTTTTGATACCCCTACAATTCCACTGTATAATTCTAAATCTTTCTAAATTGAATTTTAACATCATCTAGTATCCCTTTTATTTTGGTTAACTATCAATTTGCTCTTATTCTGTATTCCCTGCACTCGTGGACCCAGTATCAATCAAGTTCTCTAGAAAAACCCTATTAAAACTTATCATTGTATCCGTAACTTTTACCATATGTATGGTACAACTACCTCAACTCGTCCCTTGATAGTTTCTTCTAGGTTGACCACTTTCCTATTTTCATCCACTGCTACATTCCCTTCTCTCCTTATGTTGATCTCCTGCCTTTCACTTTCCATTCTTTTTAGTATTATTTCACTTTCTTCTTTTAGTTCTGACAGTTTGACTAGTATTATTTCATTTTCTTCTTTCAGTACAGTCAGTTCAGCCACATCCTGGGTAATTTGGTACTGTATGGCTTTCACTTCTTGAAGCAATGCCTCTGCACTTTTCATTGAATTCACATTTTCCAGTGTTGTAGCTGACCTGTCTGGCTGGCTGTTTTCTTTTGTTTTGTTAGTTATTTTCTGTTCTTTTGACTGCTGCGTTTTAATAGTTTTAATTTCTTCTTTAAGAGACTTGATTTCTTCTGCAACTTTACTGTTTGTGTTTTTTGCGTTTTCTTTTATTTCTGTCATTACTGTTTTAAATGGTTTTCTGGTTAAGATGGATTCTTTTAAAGCTTGTTTTGTTTGCTGGTACACTGGACAGCCCTGAAACCTGGCACTGTGGTTCCCTTTACAATTGATACACTTTCTGTTTCCATTCGCCTTTTTGTAGTCGGTATCTGCCTTTGCCTTTTCACACTGTGTAGAGGGGTGATTACTGGAGCAGTACCTACAAACTGTTTTTCCCTTACAATTGTTCCTTCCGTGGCCGAATTTCAGACAGTTGGAGCACTGTAGCACAGGGGGAATGTAAGCTTCGGTGTGCTTCTTGGTTTTCCCAAATAGTAGCGTTTTAGGGGTTTCCCTCCCTTCTGCCGTTATTATAACCACTGGGGTTACAATACTCCCTTTCACCATTATTCTGTCCACGTGTACCAGCTTAATGTCTGGGTTATGTTTTGCGAGGATGTTCATAACTTCCTCGCTTGAAAGGGTAGTGTTTATCCCTTTTAACACACATCTACTGGTCTCTTTTGCTAGCTCTATCTTTACTTCTATGTCGTGTGCAAGAGTCACTGTTTTTGCTTCTACTTTGAGTTCCTCTAACATCTCTTTTATTCTGTCACTCTGATTTGGGGTAATTATTATGCCAAAATGGGTTTTTGAAATTTTGGCTATCGCCTTTTTGCCTAACACAGGATCAAGGATGTTTATAATTTTGTCTTCATCTAGTGCCTTGATCTTGACAGCCTCACCAGCTACTTGCGTTATCTTTAAACGGCATATGTTTACTACATCTTTATTTTTGGGAGCTGCCTGGGTTGCTAGATGTCTTGAGTCTTTTTTGGTACTTTCATTGCTGTTTTCTTGGTTAGTATTTTCTTCTAGTTTATCATGCCTGGTGTCCCTACCTTGGTTTTTAACTGCTTCTGCCCACGTTTTGCCTTCCTTTGTTGTTTTTACTTCTGAGCCTCCTTTCAGTTTATCCCCTCTGGTTTCATGACTTGTTTTGTCCGCGTTTACCTGGCTGTCTTGATTATCCTTTTCTCTGGGTCCTTTCTTTCCGTTCTCTGTGCTGGTTCCTGATCTTTCTCCTTTGTTGATTCTGCTTTTTGTTGTTTTTCCTTCCGCGCCTCCTTCCCGATTTTCCATTATTGTTTTACTCGTGTCCTTTAGTTCTGTTTTTCTGATTTCAGGGTTCGTGGTCCTGTTTCTTTCTGTCCGGTTTAAAGTTTTGTCTTTTTCTGGAGTTTTGGCCATCGCTTTTCCTTCCTCGGACTGTTTTCTGGTGAATACTACCATTGGTTATTTTCCCTGTCTTTTAGTATGCTACTATTTGTTGTCTTTGAATTATATTTTGATGATTGAATATTATTATATGTAATCTTTGGCTTTTTTTTGTTATATATATCTTTTCCCCACTACGATTCTTAAATTAAATAGTCCCCTAATACTTAACCTTAACTACAATAGGCCTACTCCTATACTAACAACAAAAGTATAAATTATTCACCACTTAAATATGTCTTTCAAGATGGCTGCCTGATCTCACTCAAAGAATTGCCACGTGGCGCTACTTAATTTCTATTATTTTTATTTTCTAAAATTAATGCAATAATCTAACACTGAAGATGGATAAAAAATATCAACTTATCTGAGCACTTGTGTAGTTCGAAGGATGTCTTCACTGGTGTCTCGTCCTAAAAAGGACGTATCAGGCTTGTGTGGTTTGAGGTAAGCAAAAATGCGTCTTACCTCTGTAGTGGTCAGAATCGTTCGTCCTTATATACCGGGTTATGCGTCACCTACCCACGAGACTTCTAAGTAATCTAATCTTTAGTAATCGCTCTTATTTCCTGCAGTCATGTCCCTTTGACCATGTCTTCATTCTACTCGGCTCTTGTATTCTGTCTTTACTTAGCGGTGACAGTCTTGTACGTAAGTGTCTATGACGGTGTATGACGTCTTGTAGGTTAATGTGCAGGACGTCTTGTAAGTAAGTGTGCATGATGTCTTGTTGGTAAGCGCGTTTTGTGTGTAAGTGCGCAAGACGTCGTGTAGGTAATGGCTCAAGACGTCTTATAGTTAAATGAGCACGGAAAACGTAGGTGTCCAGGACGTCTCGTAGGTAAGGGTGCAGGACGTCTCGTAGGTAAGGGCATAGGACGTCTCGTAGGTAAGTGTGCAAGACGTCTTGTAAGTAAGTGTGCAGCGCTTAGAGCACGTGAATGTGTAAGACGTATAATTTGTAGTCTGTAGGACGTCTTGTATATAAGTATGTAGGAGTATTGTAGGTAAGTATGCAAGACGTCTTGTAGGTAAGTATACAGGACGTCTTGATTGTGTGTGCAACGTCTATTTCTCCATCACAAACAGTACAACGAGTTGACCTACACGTGTCTATGTCCATCAAAAACAGTACTACAAGGCGATCTACGTGTCTATTATCTCAATCACAAAAAAATAAGATAAACTTACCTATGTCTCTATCTCTATCTTGAACAGAATCCATAAGAGAAAGAGGAACAAACATTTAATAGAGAGGGTACGGCACTATATTTTAAGTCAACGTAAAACATGTTTTTTTAGCCTAAGGGGAAATAAAAGAAAATTATTATCTGAAATGTCGTTAACTCTTGAATCTTAATATAACAGCGTATGTCTTTTTTTAATTAGTGTGGTGAAGTGGGATGTTATAAATATTTATAGGGGACTTAGTGTACTGACTGAGATCAGCTGTGAAGGTATCTATATCTATTAAGAGTAGTGTATTATAGATAACCTTACTTGCTACCACATATCTATATATCTCAGTCAGAATTATTCTGGAATAGTGTGATGACTACGTTATGTGTCTAGGGTATGTGTATGATGAAGTGTAAGTCACAACAACAGACAGATAAACAATTTAATTTAATCCACTACTCTTGACAACACTGTGACACTCACATACATATAACACTCTATGAGAATATCTTAAGGAGTCACTGATAACTTTTCAAATAACAATATGTATTCATGGTTATCATAAAGGTATATGTGTCCTGATTCAAATACAAAGGAACCAGGAATCACAATCAATTTTAATTACAAGTATATGTACAGACTTTATCAATATGAATATTGTAGTGACATATATTATTAAAATATCCTATGTGTGTCAGTTGTGTAGTGGTAATATGAGGTAATACTGGTTTTGTTTTGTTCAAGCTCTGTTGGTATTTGTCATCATGACTTCAATAGTTTGTCTTTTGGGACTAGTATTGGAGATGTTCTCAGTTCCTGATATTAAGACAATTAAATTCCCCTCTGAATGTTATTTTTACAAAGTCATTTCAAGATGAGGGGACATAATGTTGAGCTCAGCTGGCCAAATCAGCTTATCTTGCGTGATGGCGGCAGGAAAGGACTCCTCTGCTCGAATTCTCCTCTGGGCTCTGGAGACACCTCACTGATAGCTAAATGGACCAAGGAGTATGCTGTCCGACTCTGGATTCAGCAAAGCTCTGACCAGGTGCTGCTCAGTACCATCAAGACCACGGTCCCTGAAAACAAGAAGGATGTACCTTCTACTTCATAACTAATTGATACTCTAGTTCTACACTGAGCACAATACAACACAAACATTGAGTTCAGAGCGTTAGGCCAACTGTCAGCTTCATCTGAAATACTTTATACCAGTATTTACCTCCTTAATGGTTACTACGCCTCTGCACTTCCAGCATTATTTCTGTCTAATCAATCATCCAGGTGTCAGTGTACTATTTGGCCATTCCATGCCGTTTTACTTCCTCCGACACCCTCTGTTCAGGCTGGAGCATTATAGGCTTTATCTCCTGTTTGCCACTGAACTACACATATATATACAGGCATAAATTAACAATTTACATTCAATTTTCATTAAAAGATACTGAATGGTTCAAGCTTACCACAATTCATGGAATAAACACAGATACGTTGATTAGCAATGAATTCTGGCACAATTACTGGCACAAATTCCCATCTGCTTATGTTCCAGGCTTTTATTTAACACAAATATGAGCTGGCTTCAACGCACTGTTGCTTTATCAAGATTATTTGCACTAGTGGTCTCGAACTAACGCTCCTAAGTGAGTATATCAGCGAGTCTAGCCAATGAGGCCACGTTTCGACAAGTGTTTGAAAAAATGTTACCTTTTCACGTCTCCCCTAACAACGAAAGATAGTATTTATAGCCCGACCAATCGTGGTTAGTCTTTCATTTGTTGCGCTCCAATCAATTTGGAGTTTACATGGTAGGCTATTTCTGTAACGTAAGATTTTTTTCAAACACGTTATAAAAAAATTTTATGAGCAGAAATGATTCCATGCTGTCAGGCATCCCCACTATTTTATTTTGGGTATAATTTATTAATTCCTGGACTATTTGCGTAACGTTTTACATATTCTTTGTCAGCAAGCCCTAAGGAACCCAAATATCCAAATTTAAAAGAGCTACGTGGCTGCGTTCAAAATATGTATTTTCTACCTCCTGTTTCGAAGATGTGCTGTCTGGGTACTGTTATGTTTTCAACCGTAAACCCATCTATTGTTATCTTTCCTAATAAGCGTTTTTTATGATTTATAAACCTAACTCTGGGAAGGGTAGTGAATTTATCACTGTCCGTCTGAAAAAAAGTTAGTGCATGTGGCCTTACACGCGTGATGGCAGCAATTGTGTATCGCGCGACGCGTGTTTAGTGTTGCTTTCTGCCTCTCCCTTCTCGCTATCCTTTAGTCCATCTGTTCGTTCGTTTTGGTAACATAGTGTAGAAAAAGACATGAATGGAATTTAAAATTTAGGTCAACTTGCATATTTCAAGGTTTTTCTTAGAAAGGCAGCACATTTTATTGTGTGTTTGGGAAACGCGTGTATGTTGCAGAAGGCCTTTAATATCAACGTGAAAGCGTTACAATTTGCAGACGAAGCAGAAAACAAGGGGATTTCGAGTACAGTCATTGTGACAGCACTGTTCTTTACCATTCTTCTTCCTTTATTTATTATATGTATTTATTAGGCTTTATATTTACTTGATAATTTATATATGTGGATTAGAATATTCCACGACACCTCCCCTCTTAAAACAGACATTATATGTCAGTCCTTTATTCTATATACACATAGAGAAATTTATTATTATTTCTGGGGTTTACGGTGATTCTCATCACACGGATGGCGGCTTAAAAAATCCGCTCCCAAATTGGTTTTTCCAGATATATACTCAATGCTAAAATTATATGGAGCCAGAAGTAAAGACCATCGGAGTAACCTAGAGTTCTCATGCTTAGCCTGTGCTAGAAACGATAAAGGTTTGTGGTCTGTTTGCAACTTAAATGCCTTCCCATACAGATAAATATTGAATTTCTTTATTGCCCATATTACTGCAAGACATTCTTTTTCGCTAGTTGAGTAGTTGATTTCAGCTTTATTCAACTTTCTGCTAGCATATGCCACTGGGCTTAATTCCCCATCCAATGCATCTGATTTCTGTAGTAGAGTTGCACCTAACCCAATATTACTTGCATCCGTCCTTACTATGAATTCTTGACTTAAGTCAGGTAATTTCAAAATGGGTTTACTTGTGAGCTTTTCCTTCAATTCTTGGTAAGTCATTTCACATTGTGGTGTCCATGTAATGCGATCTGGATGTCCTTTACGTGTCAATTCAGTTAACGGTGCACATATGGAATTAAAGTTTTTGATATACTTCTGGTAGAAACCACATAATGAGACAAAGGATCTCACGTCCTTCTTGGTTTGTGGTCTCGGGGCTTTCTGTAGTTTCTCTAAATTCTTTGGGTCAGGGGTCATGTTTCCCTGATAAACTGTGTGTCCCAAAAATTCCAATTCTTTACATCCAACGCAACATTTGGTTGGTCGGGCTGTTAAATTTGCCTCCCTAAGTCGATCAAACAGCATGTTCAGAGAGTCAATGTGTTCCTCAAATGTTTCTGTTGCTATAAGGATATCATCCATAAAATTTGTTATACAGGGATTATTCAGAGGATCCAATAATTTTCTCATCATTCTAGAGAAGACACTAGGCGCATTCTTCAATCCAAATGGCAATCTATTAAACTCATAGTGTCCTTCTGAGGTACTAAAAGCTAGGTATGGTCTAACCTCAGGCTTTACTGGAATCTGATAGTATCCTTTACTCAGATCCACTTTTGAGAAATATTTAGCTTTATTTAGTCTGGCAAACAGCTGATTTGTATCCGGCAATGGATCCACCTGTCCTTCTGTAATAGCATTCAGTCTCCTGTAATCTATACAGAGTCTATGTTCTCCAGAGGGCTTCCTTAAGAGTACAACACCGGAACTATACGAAGACTCACTGTGCGAAATAATTCCTTCCTTCAACAGATAGTCTATCTCTTCCTTCAAAGCTTTCTCCTTAGCAAACGGAATCGAATATGGTTTCATACAGACAGGTGTGGAGTCTATTAGTTTCATATCATATTCCAATAGGTTTGTATGCCCTGGTCGGTCTGTTAACACCTCTGCATGATTATTTAGAACCTGTTGCACTCTCTCTTTCTGAGTTTTCGTTAAATGTGTACTGATTTTCACCTGTGCTGCTGTCTCACAGGGGTGTAATGGATATTCAAATGATGAAAGTGGTTCCTTTTTCATCTCCATGGCGATGGACAAGGTCAACAAGTGTGTCTCTTCCTGATGTTCTCTTTCCAAATATTTCTTCAGGAGATTCACATGATAGATTTTTTCTTTCCCCTTCTTATCTATCTTATAATTTGTTCTAGACACCTTCTCTAGAACTGTATATGGACCCTGCCATCCAATTTGTAACTTATTCTGACTCCCGGGCAAAAGAAGCAGTACTTTCTCTCCCACAGCCAAATTTCTGTCTTTCGCCTTCCTGTTATAATAGGCAGCATGTTTCTTCCTGGCTTGTTTCAAATTTTCATTGGCAAGTTTCCAGCCAGTTTTTAACCGAGTGGTCAGCTCATTCACATATTGGTATGAAGATGTAATGTTTTCCTCTGCCTTTTCATCAGTCCACGTTCTTAACAAAGCTACATATGGACCTTTAATTGTGTGGACCTATTTGTCCATGCACCGGTATGGTCTCTTCCACTCGAAGCTTTATAGTGATGATTTTTCCTCCCAGAATTATCATTCACAAAACGACCGCTACCAATTTTTCTTTTGGGGCTTTCTCCCCACTTAAAATTCTTGATGAGAGATTTCCTCTCTACATCCTCTTCCTCCAGTTTGTTTAAGTCCGATTGAGGGATTTTCGGCTTATCCTGGGGTAAGACATCTTTTTGCACTCTCCGCATAGTGGCCATTGTAAAACAGTTAAGTGAAGCTTGTCCGTGAAAAGGGGCTTCCCATTCCATTTGGTCCACTTTATCAAATCTATTTTTCTTTTTATTATCAGGCCTAATTTTGCCCCGTGGCGTGTCCAGGTCCTGATCCATGTTCCCACTTGTGGGTGTTCCCTCATGTGCTATGCTACACCTTTCTACAAAATTCTCAATGTCCCATCTTGCTTTGGGCCAATAATAATTGTGAGCCACCTTTTGAATGATGGTACCTATCTTCTCATGGTCCCCATCTGGTTTCACATGTAGGCTCCTTATTAAGTCTGCCCTATATCTTTTTGGAAGAACCAGCTGTCCGTGACCTTTGGATCTAGCTCCAGTCTTCCTATACATCAACTTGTTTTTCATGTAAAAATCTCCCTTGCCTGGAGTTGTATGACAAGTTGACAATTTTCTGAAACAAGGCTTGAGTGTTTTATCCCCAGCCTGTGCCTTCCTCATCTCTTCTGGAGTGGTATCTAACATAATATCCTCCTCCTGTCTTGAGGTCGACCTGACCTGAAGGGTTGCCATATACACAGGTTTCCTTCTGCAACGGTCAGTGTCATGATTGTCCATCTGACAATTCTTACACCACCTTTTTCCTTGGTTGAAAGATTTTCTTTCATCATATTTCCTTTCATCGAATTGTGGGAATTTATTTTTATTTTCATACCGTGGCCTATCAAATTGGTGCTTACCTTTATTTTGATCCCTAGGATCAAATTTATTAAAGTTCTGTGGTGCCCTAAAGTTATCCACTTGTTTCTTTTTATTACCTGTTACCTCTGCTTGAGCTGCTTGATACCTTTCAGCAACATTTAGCAACTCACCCAGCCTCTCTGCACCTTGTTCCATGAGAAACTTTCTCAGGTCTGGAGCCATGGACTCTCTTAATTGCTCTATAAGGACCATTTCCTTAAGATCTTGGGTTTTCCCCAGAGAAGTCCATTTCTCCAAGTATGTCTCTATTCGTGCAGAGAACTGGTGATAGGTTTCACCTGACAGTAGTTTAGCATTCCTAAATTTTTTCCTATAAAATTCTGCATTCTTTTCATACCTTAACAAAAGAGCCTGCTTTAGCATGTCATAATTTTCCTGATCACCACTGCTCATTTTTGCAAAAACTTCATAAGCTGCCCCACGAAGTCCCTGAGATAACTTTAAGCTCCACCTTTCTCTCTCTAACCCATACGTGGTAGCTAATAGTTCATACCTATTTATATAGCTCTCAATATCATCGTCTTTCTCAACAAAATGATCTAAATGAAAGTTCATAGCTGAGGTTGAGGCTCCTTGAGTAACCGTAGCATCAGAGGCAAAGGGACTGGCACCATTTTCAGGAGCATGGCCTTGAAACTCAAACTCCCTTAGTCGTAACTCATGTTCCCTTTGTAATCTTTTATCTTCTGCTTCCCTTTCTGCAGCTAATTTCCTCTCTTCTCTTTCTGCAGCTAATCTTTTGTCTTCTCTTTCTGCTTCCAATTTCTTAGTCTCAGCCTCAATCTGCAACCTCTTAGTCTCAGCCTCAGCTTGCAACCTCTTAGTCTCAGCCTCTAACTTTCTTTCGGCCTCTTTTTCTAATCTTCTTTCTTCGCGTTCAATAAATTTGTCACATTCCGTAGTGACATAGGCAACCATAACTTGCCCATCTAATCCTAACTCTTTTGCAGTCTGAACAGCAGCAGATCGAACCTTGGCCAGGTCCGCCATTGTCTATCAGGTAAATTTCTACAATGTCTAACCAACAATTTAATCTCTAAATATATCTAATGGACAACACAGGCACCGTGAGCTCAACCTTATTTAATTCCACCCAAGGATACCTTTTAATTCTTATATTCCCTGAAGTGAATTACCCCCAATATTTTTAATAGGGAAAGATTCAAAATCCCAAGAGCGAGACCCCAATATATGTGGTGAAGTGGGATGTTATAAATATTTATAGGGGACTTAGTGTACTGACTGAGATCAGCTGTGAAGGTATCTATATCTATTAAGAGTAGTGTATTATAGATAACCTTACTTGCTACCACATATCTATATATCTCAGTCAGAATTATTCTGGAATAGTGTGATGACTACGTTATGTGTCTAGGGTATGTGTATGATGAAGTGTAAGTCACAACAACAGACAGATAAACAATTTAATTTAATCCACTACTCTTGACAACACTGTGACACTCACATACATATAACACTCTATGAGAATATCTTAAGGAGTCACTGATAACTTTTCAAATAACAATATGTATTCATGGTTATCATAAAGGTATATGTGTCCTGATTCAAATACAAAGGAACCAGGAATCACAATCAATTTTAATTACAAGTATATGTACAGACTTTATCAATATGAATATTGTAGTGACATATATTAATAAAATATCCTATGTGTGTCAGTTGTGTAGTGGTAATATGAGGTAATACTGGTTTTGTTTTGTTCAAGCTCTGTTGGTATTTGTCATCATGACTTCAATAGTTTGTCTTTTGGGACTAGTATTGGAGATGTTCTCAGTTCCTGATATTAAGACAATTAAATTCCCCTCTGAATGTTATTTTTACAAAGTCATTTCAAGATGAGGGGACATAATGTTGAGCTCAGCTGGCCAAATCAGCTTATCTTGCGTGATGGCGGCAGGAAAGGACTCCTCTGCTCGAATTCTCCTCTGGGCTCTGGAGACACCTCACTGATAGCTAAAAAGACCAAGGAGTATGCTGTCCGACTCTGGATTCAGCAAAGCTCTGACCAGGTGCTGCTCAGTACCACCAAGACCACGGTCCCTGAAAACAAGAAGGATGTACCTTCTACTTCATAACTAATTGATACTCTAGTTCTACACTGAGCACAATACAACACAAACATTGAGTTCAGAGCGTTAGGCCAACTGTCAGCTTCATCTGAAATACTTTATACCAGTATTACCTCCTTAATGGTTACCACGCCTCTGCACTTCCAGCATTATTTCTGTCTAATCAATCATCCAGGTGTCAGTGTACTATTTGGCCATTCCATGCCGTTTTACTTCCCTCCGACACCCTCTGTTCAGGCTGGAGCATTATAGGCTTTATCTCCTGTTTGCCACTGAACTACACATATATATACAGGCATAAATTAACAATTTACATTCAATTTTCATTAAAAGATACTGAATGGTTCAAGCTTACCACAATTTCATGGAAATAAACACAGATACGTTGATTAGCAATGAATTCTGGCACAATTACTGGCACAAATTCCCATCTGCTTATGTTCCAGGCTTTTATTTAACACAAATATGAGCTGGCTTCAACGCACTGTTGCTTTATCAAGATTATTTGCACTAGTGGTCTCGAACTAACGCTCCTAAGTGAGTATATCAGCGAGTCTAGCCAATGAGGCCACGTTTCGACAAGTGTTTGAAAAAATGTTACCTTTTCACGTCTCCCCTAACAACGAAAGATAGTATTTATAGCCCGACCAATCGTGGTTAGTCTTTCATTTGTTGCGCTCCAATCAATTTGGAGTTTACATGGTAGGCTATTTCTGTAACGTAAGATTTTTTTCAAACACGTTATAAAAAAATTTTATGAGCAGAAATGATTCCATGCTGTCAGGCATCCCCACTATTTTATTTTGGGTATAATTTATTAATTCCTGGACTATTTGCGTAACGTTTTACATATTCTTTGTCAGCAAGCCCTAAGGAACCCAAATATCCAAATTTAAAAGAGCTACGTGGCTGCGTTCAAAATATGTATTTTCTACCTCCTGTTTCGAAGATGTGCTGTCTGGGTACTGTTATGTTTTCAACCGTAAACCCATCTAATGTTATCTTTCCTAATAAGCGTTTTTTATGATTTTAAAACCTAACTCTGGGAAGGGTAGTGTATTTTATCACTGTCCGTCTGAAAAAAAGTTAGTGCATGTAGTCTTACACGCGTGATGGCAGCATTTGTGTATCGCGCGAAGCGTGTTTAGTGTTCGGCTTTCTGCCTCTCCCTTCTCGCTATCCTTTTGTCCATCTGTCTTTTGATCTTGGTAACATAGTGTAGAAAAAGACATGAATGGAATTTAAAATTTAGGTCAACTTGCATATTTCAAGGTTTTTCTTAGAAAGGCAGCACATTTTATTGTGTGTTTGGGAAACGCGTGTATGTTGCAGAAGGCCTTTAATATCAACGTGAAACGTTACAATTTGCATACGCAGTAGAAAACAAGGGGATTTCGAGTACAGTCATTGTGACAGCACTGTTCTTTACCATTCTTCTTCCTTTATTTATTATATGTATTTATTAGGCTTTATATTTACTTGATAATTTATATATGTGGATTAGAATATTCCACGACAATTAGGAAACTTACGCACCACAAAAATATTTACAGAATGGGTGATTCCTGTATACACACATTGAGATCCTCGCCGGTGCTCAGAGTTCGTGCACTGTGCTGAGATCCTCATTGTGTGATCTAAGGGAGGAGATCGGAGCACTGATTGAGTATTCTGTGTGCAACGAAAATGGTCTTTACAACCAAAACCAAATCAAAACCAATAAGATAAACTCAATAGTCAGAACAATCCCTCAGCCTGATGCAAGCGTAACTTTCGAAGAGGGAAAGAGTTTTATCAGAATCAGATACAGAAACAAATAGGATGTAGAGCATCCAGGTCACACATAAAATAATGCATACTAGCAGCTGAACAGAAGAGAACTAGTGGTAATCTTCAGACTCCACACTGACCACAACAGATTGAGATACCATCTATTCAACAAGCTAAAGATAGGAACTACAGATCAGTGTAACTGTGGCACTGATAAAATGACTGCTGAACATCTGCTTCAAAGTTGCCCAACATATGCGGAACAGAAAAAGCGCATACGGCCGACACTAGTACCATGTGTGGAAAAGCTCTACGGAGATTCAGATAGTCTCAAACTGACTACTGCTTTCATTGAAAACATTCAAGTGGACGACGTCTGAGAGTGTACGAAAAAGAAGAACACATTTTATACAGCTGTATTTTGACTTTTAAAATTGTAATTCCTTAAGAAATTGTCGATTTTTCTATGAAAAAAGCAACGCATTTACCCGACTCTTGTTTTATGTTACAAATTGTCTTATATATTGCCTATTTATTCATGAGTAAACTTGAGATCTGGCGTAAATACTTTCCACTGCATTCTCAAACTTTTTTTTCCCAGATCACATTTCCTACATCTTAGCAAACTTTTGATTGGATACAAATAATTTTGTAAAGTTTCCTTTTTTAAAAACTATTTTTAGACTTTACTTTTAACTTTTGTAGTTCGAGATCTACTAAAGTTATCAATAATCAATTCTGTAAAAAAAAAAAAGTTTTAAAAAACGTGTGGTGAGCTTCCATGTTAAGTTTGATGCTCATGACTGAAAAAAAAATATAAATAAAATAAATGAAGCTTACTGAAAATTTAAATATAGCACTCAAATCATGTATCCATGTTTCCATGGCAACCAATAACATCGTACATTTAATTTCTTTATTAATTTTCTTCCTGCGTTGCTTTATCATTGTAGCGTGATGAAAACAATGCCTTACCATTCAATGTATAAGGACAATATCGTCCAATCAAATCAACGCACACTCTTGCGTGTGTCGCGAACGAATTGCAAATGGCGTAATGGCAGAAGGAAATTTTGTGTTAACGGAACCATGGATTTACGTGAATTGCAAACGAATGGAGTGAAGGAAAGAAATGGAATTTATTGCATTTTATGAAGGAGAAGACCATGCAGTTATATTCAAAAGGAATAGTTGCTATGTATCTTAATTCCAGAGATATTCCAGGTAAAGTAGGCCAGCATGATTAAAAATGATTGTGAAAATGGTCTTCCGAAATTTGCTACAAATCGTAGACAAAACTAATTGATGAAAACCAGAGATGCAAAGGAAGCTAAGGATCGTCCCAGTAAAAGGATATATAGATGAAGGAAGTAGATGACAGGGTTGAGAAGAATGAATATGTTTTCTGGACCAAACTTACACAACTCGCTCGAGTCTGTACACCAAACGAAAAAATAAACAGTCTGGAAACTGTAACGATGTATTTCCCTCCGATACGCGAACGCTCTCTATATAAAAAGGCCAGCAGCGGAGTTTTCAAACTTGACACACACAGCAGAAGACAGATAGACTGAAGGAAGGAGACGCTTGCCAAGGCTATAACATTTTACCATCTGTATGCCGGGCAGCTCTACCTCACCATACTGAGTCTGTTCTGTACTTTGCATCTATTCTAGGGGGTTCAATCGTATCATACTCCAGCACGAGGTCTAGAAGCGAAGATCAATAGTTTGTTCCTTAACCAACACAGGAGTATCATATATTGCTATCTATATTCAAGTACTGTGCCCCATCTGTGCTTGGTGGTCTGGTACAAGACCTGCAACTGATACTGCTGTGTAGTATTACTAGAGGACATTCACAGAACTTAAATGATAAGTATTCAATGTGAACAATTCAAGCGGCCATTGTGAGTGGTCACAGCAAAGTAACTATTTGTGGTATGATGAATAAACTGTTCTAAGAAAGAAGGCAAGATAAGAGACAATTTAGTTCTAAAGGAAAAGTTCGATGAATTGCCTGTTCTATTTCCAAGATTCCAGAAGATGACTTTTGTCTAGTTAATAATTGAAACTCAATTATTGAGTAATTATGTAATTAATCTTTTATTCATTCAATTTTTTCTTTTTCATCATTCATAAGTGTGACGTACGTCTAGTTTGACAAGTGAATTCTCCCTGATATGATGGATGATTTAAAGGGACTTTTAGCTTTTCATAACATTAGAACCCCTGAACATTTGTTGTAACTTTTCGTTTGCTAGAACTCATTCCACCGGGACTCATTTAGTATGCGGCACGAGATCAAAGAGACAGACTGAGGGATTTCAGGGGAGACTATCGGCGTTATCAAAGACAGTAGTGGTCCCTGCTACGAGACGCAGTTGCTTGCCGCTATTTTCGCGTCTCGGTGTCAATCGCAGAACCGAGCGAACGGGGAAAGCGAAACGGGCAGCAGCGAGCGGATACGAAGACCAGGGGGCGGCTTCTTCTCTTGATTTGGCGGTCAGATCCCCAAAAGTTCGTGAGATCAAATAAGCTGTCAAGTTTATCATGTCCCACTCAACTTACATTCCATTTTAGCTAAATAGACCATGAAGACTAGACACGTTATCACTCGCTGGCCAGACCTTTACAGAAGCACTAGCTTTATTGAAATCTTGTTATAGATTTTCCCCTGGATTTTATATATATATTTGCAGTGATTTCTATTCTGTGCAAAGCGGTAATATATATTGTGTAAAGTGATCAGTGGTCTAGTTCAGTCATTCTATTTCAATGGAGTTTGTGTTAATTTAAATCTATTAAATTAAACCATCTCAATAGTTCCAGTTGTAAATATAATGATCTATCTATTATATTATTTCAAAAGATAATAGATGCTTAAATTAACTTTTAAAGTCGCGAAGGAATTTATAATTAATAAATTCAGTTAAGTCCTAGTTTTATAGATGTGTGTTTTAACCACTAGAATTCGCGCAGTGTTTATTAAATACATAATTAAATACTCGAGTGTATTATAGGCTTAACGGGAAATTTATCGCGCTTGATTTTTCGGTATGTTACATGTCTTTTTTTCTTTCACACAGAGTGATCGTATCTGCGGTCCCAGCTAAATAAAGAAAGAAATAAAGAAATCATCCTATAAACTTCCAGTCATATTGAAGAAACATTTCTTTTAAAATATAATCTTGTGGCGGTCTTTTTGCGACCTAGCTGTCAGAATAAAATGAAATAAAGCCCACCCAAGAACATTTTAAAGAATAATCATCAAATTACCCTTACAAACCTGTAAGATAAACTGGAAGGTAATCATCGCCAGTAGCGATATCACATTTACTGTTTACTGTGAGAGAGTACATATTTTCCTGACTGTGACTGAGCCTAGTTTTTTTTTTCCTCAATTGGATTTAATAAAACTATCATCACGCATTGAAGGAATTTTACCATAGCGGAGGATTAAAAGAGACCACTTCATTTTCACCCCTGTGCCGAACTGTGTTAGTGCCATCCCATAGACTCTTTTTTATATATATAATAAAAACACGAGAACTCTTAGTCTTCAAGTCTTGCGATAAGTGAGAATATTTGTTACCAACAAACCCTCGCAAACATCTGGGGCGGGACATCGAAGGACTAGACAGTTCATATGTCGAAAGAGTACTTGCTGTTTTTATATACTTTTATGGATCGTCCGAGGCTGCATTCGGTAAGTGTGTGAGTATATGAGTGTGGATCCTCACGCGTGTGTATGAATGACAGGAAATTTAATCGTTTTCTTTTGTAAACCTGTTGTTAACTTTCTTGCCTAGTAATATAATTTTTCTGTATTCCCTGCATTGTTCCTTTAAGGGGGAGTTGCTAATTGGTTAACTCTGTTTAAAAAACCCCTCCTTTCCATTTGCTTAGTAAAGGGAAGAACAGCTGGGGAGAACAGGTTTTTTTCTATCACCTATACCTAACGTTGTAACCCCTCTTTCAGAGTAATTAACTTCACTGTTAGGTTAACGTACCTATGTTCCTGATATTTTCTATCACTGGACTGGGTTTATCTTTGTCTAATAAGCGGGAAGGGCTTAGTCGATACCAATCTTCTTCACCCCTCCCAAATTTGTTATTTGCATTTGTGTACTTATGATAATTTATGTAATACCTGATATTTGTTAGTGATTGATGTTTAAAGTGAATAAAATCACATAAACTCATTTAGTACGGTGTTGGACATACCCACAGCCCAACATTTCCCCTATTCGTTTAATATAGTTTGTACCTACATCGTCTGTGTGTGTGAAAAACACCAAATCGGTGTGCGCGCAGATGCGAGTCTGGAAAACTGGCAAATAATTGTTTGACCAGGAGAGCGGAAGAGAAGATTGAGAGAAGCGATTTGTCGTAAATAAGTCTGTCTTTACTCTCCTCCAGCACGCTGTGAAGCAACTATTTAATATCTACATTTTCTATCACTGAGCTTTCCATCATCATTTTTCACTCTAAACCAGACCACTATTTCTACGACTCTTTTCTCTCAAAATAAATTTACAGCAATAATTGGGGGCTCGTCCGGGATTATTTTGAGATACATTTGATGCACACATATTTGTGGGCTGGTTCTGGGATCTTGAGCTACATTTGAGGCAATCGTATAGCCGGGTTAAAGATATTTTGAGTCTGATTTAGTCTGGGTATAACTAGGTAGAGTGTGAATGATTTGTCTTGTGAATTAGGGAAATAAATAAATAATTACACCTCTAGACAAACGTTCTTTAAGTATTTGGGTTGTCCACACAGCATATTTACAGGTTGTTTTCTCTCCACAGCAGTAGAAAGTACAGATAAACAAAAATATATGCTATTTTAATTATCCTCTGGCGGAGATAATTATATTTCTTTCTTTATAAGAGTTGCTGGGATTGCGTGATTGTTTTACAGTCACTAAGGTTTTTTGAAGTTAAAAAGAGTTGAGCTTAGCTAAAGACGGATTGTTCTGATTTTTAAAAATTAAGTTAACAACGTCTCATCTCAATAATTGACTTTAGGGACGGAGTTTGTTGTCAGAGATTTAAAATTTTTTTTTTCCTTTTAAATTGTTTTAATTTAAATTTTTCTCTACTGTTAGTAAAAGTAGATTCTTTTCCAGTGTAACTTACCATTTAGTGGCATAGTCGCTTGCGTTTAGAGCCTTAATTGCCAGATAATAGCAGCGATAAGTTTGCACAGTACAGGTAGGAGGTAACTCTAGTAAATTTTTTTTACTTTGGTTTTTTTCGTAGCGGCTTTGAGTTTTCCCCTTTTTGTTCCATCTTACTATTCTCTAGTTTTAGAAGCATCCAGTTCTTTGAAAATGGCAGAGAGAATTAGGATAAGATCCCTTTTGAGGCAAGAGGCCAAGGACTCAGGACTAGACACAGAAGCTGCGAATCTGTTTATCAACCAGGAACTTCAAAGGTATGACGCGGAGGAAGAGAGGGCAGAAGCTAGGAAGAAAGAAGCGGACGATCGTCAATTGGAGCAGAAGAAAATTGAGGCAGAGATGGACGCCCGCAGGGAAAGAGAGAAGGAGAGACAACGCGAAGAGAGAGACAAGGAAAGACAGCATGAATTAGCGCTCAAGGCTTTAGAGAGTCGGAGTGCCTCTACTTCAAATAATGGAGAGCCGTCTTCGCCCCAGTCTCAAACAATGGATCTCTCCAGCACTCAGTCTGCCCAATTAACTGCTATGTCGTTTTCTTTAGAATCTTTTCCTAGCCCTAACGAAAAAATTGACAGCTACCTAGAAAAATTCGAGAGACTCGCGAATCTTTATGGGTTAGAGAGTACCCGCTGGGCGCTCAAACTTTCAACGTCACTGAAAGGCAATGCTTATGACGTGTACACAAAGCTGGGACCGAATCAACATGATTATGACCTGTTGAAGAAGGCCTTACTACAGCAGTTTGAGATGACTGCCCGAAAGTTTCTGCAGTTGTTCAGAAACAGCCGAAAAGAGAGCACGGAAACATTTCCCCAGTTCTCTTCACGTCTCACGGGTTATCTGACAAAGTGCATTGAATTATCTGACCTACCTCTTTCATATGAGGGACTCCTCGAACTTGTTCTTGTGGAGCAGATAAAATCCACTTTGTCGAATGAAACTCGTAGATTTTTGGCTGAACAGGGGGCAGTCAGGCTTGAAGACATACTCAATAAAGCCGAACGCTATAGCAATGCAATGGCCGAACTTCCCAGCACTAAACGTAAACCCACCGATGAGCCATCTCGAAAACAGAATCTAGAGCAGGCATCCTATTCTTCCACTTCCTCTCAACATTATAACCAACGAGATAACAATACCCAGAAACCTCCCCAGGAAAAATCGAAATTCTACAAAACCCGATACCCCCCCAACAACAATTCTGATCAACCCAACAAGCCTACGTGGCAGCGCGGCCACCAAGGTCAAGGAAAAGGGAAGACCCCTACACCAGGAACGTCTGATCAGGGCAAACAAACCGGTGCAAACCGCATTGGATGTTTGCATACAGCCTCGAAAGGTAGAGTCAATGTCAGTGATTCTCAACCTGAGGGGGACCGACCCTCAACTCGAGGAACTGTAATTTTGAACGGTACCTCTACTACTTGTCTTTTTGACGCTGGGTTAAGTTTTTGTTGTATTGTCGCTAGACACCTAGTCAAACCAGGTCAGGAGACAGAGGAAACCGTCAAACTTAGTGGAGTTTTCAGGAGTGATGCACCCAGGACGCTTCCTATCGCACTGGTAGAAATACACTCTGACTTTGTCAGAGGAGTTATTAAAGCGGCCATAATGGATGATCCGATCTACCCAGTTATCCTGGGATGTAGATATGTGTTCATTGGGAGACCTAAGGAGCCGATTGTGGCAGCGGTAACCACAAGAGGGCAAGCCAAGAAGGAGAGGGAGCCTGCGCCAAACTTGTTGCCGAATGAACTGAAGGAGGCGCAACAAAAGGACCCTACTCTGGCGCCCTGCTTTAAAAAACTGCCCATGGCTAAGGACCCCAGACACAACGGAGACATCTTTTCTAAGGATGGTGTATTGTATCGTAGAACGGGCAACCCGGACACGGGGAATAACCAGCTCCTAGTACCGACGCAGTACAGAAACCAGATCTTAGAAATGGGGCACTCTCTTCCCTTTAGCGGACATATGGGACAAAACGCCACTATTCAGCGAATAAAAAACCACTATTGGTGGCCAGGAATGAACTCTGACATTGTCAGGTATGTGAAATCCTGCGCCCAGTGCCAACGGGTAGCACCCAAGCACTTGACACCCCCAGTACCTATGGGGCAAATGCCAATAGTAGGGACTCCATTTGAACGGGTTGCTGTCGACATTATTGGTCCTCTGGAAAAGACCAAAAGAAGGAACAGGTTCATCCTGACCTTAGTTGACACTTGCACTATGTGGGCCGAAGCCGTACCGCTACCATGCACTAATTCCAAGCATGTCGCAGAAGCCCTTGTGCAAATTTTTACACGGTTGGGATTCCCTCAACAAGTTTTGACGGACAATGGATCCCAATTCCGTAGCCTGTTAATGGAGGAGATCTTTAAGATCTTGAGGGCCAAACATATCCACACAAGTCCCTACCATCCGGCCGGAAATGGGCTCGTGGAACGTTTTAACGGTACCCTCACCATGATGTTACGTAAGCTGGGTCAGGAGAAACCGGAAGACTGGGACCAATATATATCGGCTGCCTTATTCGCCTACCGAGAGGTACCCCAAGCGTCTACGGGTTTTGCGCCAGCTACACTTTTATTTGGCAGACCTATTAAGGGGCCACTAGAAGCCTTACTTCGGTCCCTGACAGACCAGAAGGCTGACGAGACAGTCGTCTCTGCAAGCAAGTATGTATCTGAGCTTAAGGAAAGGCTAAAGCTAGGATGGGATCTAGCTACTACCAACCTTAAGAAAGCCCGCGCTAAAATTACTAAAAGATACAACAAAGCTGCAAAAGAGAGAGAACTACAACCAGGGGAGAAAGTCCTATTGCTACTTCCAACCGGAAGCAATAAACTTCGCATCGGATGGCAAGGACCGTTTACCGTCCTTAAAAAGATCTCACGTACCAACTACAAGATCTCCATCAAAGGAAAGGAGAAGGTCTTCCACATAAATCTGCTAAAGAAATATTTGGAAAGACCGGTGCCATCCTCCGAGCATCTCCTGGCTGTCGCCATAGCAACGGAAGACGAGGAAGATGATGATGGTTGCATGGAGTATCCATTGCAACCCACAGAATCCTTTAAAGATGTCAAGTTCGGCGACAATCTCTCACCAGAACAACAAACAGAAACCAGGGCTCTACTAAAACAGTACAGTGCAGTCTTAACGGATGTACCTGGTCGAACAAATCTCATTGAATTTGATATGAAATTAACAAACGAGACCCCTGTTCAAACCAGAGTTTACCCCATCCCGTACGCTAAAGCTGATGCACTTCGCGGAGAAATAGACAAGCTGCGTCAGGCAGGAATTATCAGTGAGTCTACATCTCCTTACAGCTCGAGTGTAGTGCTGTTGCAGAAGCCCAATAAGGAAGTTCGGCTGTGCATTGATTACAGGTTGCTAAACGCTGTAACGGAATTCCAGCCCGAACCTCTCCAAACTGTTTCTGAGTTGTTCACCAAGCTCAGCAAAGCAAAGATCTTCTCCAAGATTGACCTCAGCAAAGGTTATTATCAAATACCAGTCAAGGAGGAAATTAAACCTTTGTTAGCTTTCAGCACTAGTGAAGGACATTACACATTTAACGTGATGCCGTTCGGTTTGCATAACGCACCAGGAGTGTTCACCAGGATGATGAGGAAGCTTCTAGAACCTTTGCAAAGTCCCCATATCCATAATTTCATGGATGACATCTTAATTGCATCGGAAACCTATGAAGAACATATTGCTACGGTTGCTATGCTCCTCAGGAGACTACAGGAAACGGGTCTCACAGCCAGACCTAGCAAATGTCTCATCGGGTTTGAACAGTTAGACTTCCTGGGGCACACTATTTCTCACGGATGCAGTTGGCCTATTAAGAAGAACGTGGAGAAAATAATGGCAGCAAAAAGACCCCGAACGAAGAAAGACGTACGTTCCTTCATATCGCTATGTGCATACTATCAGAAGTACATCCAGAACTTCAACGGACTGACGGCACCTCTGACTGACCTCACAAAGAAAGGTTGTCCTGATAAGGTCATATGGGATCAAAAGTGCGAACACGCGTATAGCACTTTGAAAGGACAGTTGTCTGCATACCCCATTTTGAGGTTGCCTGACCTCAAGAAACCTTTTGTACTGAGAGTCGACGCGTCAGGTCAGGGCATCGGGTCAACACTGCTTCAAGCCGATGACAGTGACCTGAACATGCTATTTCCAGTTGCCTATGGCAGTCGGAAATTAAATAAAGCGGAACGGAACTACAGCGTAGTTGAAAGGGAATGTCTTGCTCTGATTGACGGTATCAGACGCCATCATGAGTTTCTTTATGGTACATCTTTCACGGTGCAAACAGACCACGCTCCGTTAGCATTTCTTGGTGCCAATAAAGAATTTAACGCAAGGATCATGCGTTGGGCGCTTCTTTTAAGCGTTTATTCTTTCAAAGTGGAATATATTCCGGGAAGACAGAATGTCGGGGCTGATTTCCTGAGTAGAAACTGGTCTACAGAGGAAGAAGAGCAAACTGAAGATACCACTCATCCTAAAATCACCAATCAGGTCACCTCCATTGTCAAAAAATGAAACATGAAAAATGGTTTCATGTCTAAAAGTGGGGACGATTGTGACGTACGTCTAGTTTGACAAGTGAATTCTCCCTGATATGATGGATGATTTAAAGGGACTTTAGCTTTTCATAACATTAGAACCCCTGAACATTTGTTGTAACTTTTCGTTTGCCAGAACTCATTCCACCGGGACTCATTTAGTATGCGGCACGAGATCAAAGAGACAGACTGAGGGATTTCAGGGGAGACTATCGGCGTTATCAAAGACAGTAGTGGTCCCTGATACGAGACGCAGTTGCTTGCCGCTAATTTCGCGTCTCGGTGTCAATCGCAGAACCGAGCGAACGGGGAAAGCGAAACGGGCAGCAGCGAGCGGATACGAAGACCAGGGGGCGGCTTCTTCTCTTGATTTGGCGGTCAGATCCCCAAAAGTTCGTGAGATCAAATAAGCTGTCAAGTTTATCATGTCCCACTCAACTTACATTCCATTTTAGCTAAATAGACCATGAAGACTAGACACGTTATCACTCGCTGGCCAGACCTTTACAGAAGCACTAGCTTTATTGAAATCTTGTTATAGATTTTCCCCTGGATTTTATATATATATTTGCAGTGATTTCTATTCTGTGCAAAGCGGTAATATATATTGTGTAAAGTGATCAGTGGTCTAGTTCAGTCATTCTATTTCAATGGAGTTTGTGTTAATTTAAATCTATTAAATTAAACCATCTCAATAGTTCCAGTTGTAAATATAATGATCTATCTATTATATTATTTCAAAAGATAATAGATGCTTAAATTAACTTTTAAAGTCGCGAAGGAATTTATAATTAATAAATTCAGTTAAGTCCTAGTTTTATAGATGTGTGTTTTAACCACTAGAATTCGCGCAGTGTTTATTAAATACATAATTAAATACTCGAGTGTATTATAGGCTTAACGGGAAATTTATCGCGCTTGATTTTTCGGTATGTTACATGTCTTTTTTTCTTTCACACAGAGTGATCGTACCTGCGGTCCCAGCTAAATAAAGAAAGAAATAAAGAAATCATCCTATAAACTTCCAGTCATATTGAAGAAACATTTCTTTTAAAATATAATCTTGTGGCGGTCTTTTTGCGACCTAGCTGTCAGAATTAAATGAAATAAAGCCCACCCAAGAACATTTTAAAGAATAATCATCAAATTACCCTTACAAACCTGTAAGATAAACTGGAAGGTAATCATCGCCAGTAGCGATATCATATTTACTGTTTACTGTGAGAGAGTACATATTTTCCTGACTGTGACTGAGCCTAGTTTTTTTTTTTCCTCAATTGGATTTAATAAAACTATCATCACGCATTGAAGGAATTTTACCATAGCGGAGGATTAAAAGAGACCACTTCATTTTCACCCCTGTGCCGAACTGTGTTAGTGCCATCCCACAGACTCCTTTATATATATATAATAAAAACACGAGAACTCTTAGTCTTCAAGTCTTGCGATAAGTGAGAATATTTGTTACCAACAAACCCTCGCAAACATCTGGGGCGGGACATCGAAGGACTAGACAGTTCATATGTCGAAAGAGTACTTGCTGTTTTTATATACTTTTATGGATCGTCTGAGGCTGCATTCGGTAAGTGTGTGAGTATATGAGTGTGGATCCTCACGCGTGTGTATGAATGACAGGAAATTTAATCGTTTTCTTTTGTAAACCTGTTGTTAACTTTCTTGCCTATTAATATAATTTTTCTGTATTCCCTGCATTGTTCCTTTAAGGGGGAGTTGCTAATTGGTTAACTCTGTTTAAAAAAACCCCTCCTTTCCATTTGCTTAGTAAAGGGAAGAACAGCTGGGGAGAACAGGTTTTTTTCTATCACCTATACCTAACGTTGTAACCCCTCTTTCAGAGTAATTAACTTCACTGTTAGGTTAACGTACCTATGTTCCTGATATTTTCTATCTCTGGACTGGGTTTATCTTTGTCTAATAAGCGGGAAGGGCTTAGTCGATACCAATCTTCTTCACCCCTCCCAAATTTGTTATTTGCATTTGTGTACTTATGATAATTTATGTAATACCTGATATTTGTTAGTGATTGATGTTTAAAGTGAATAAAATCACATAAACTCATTTAGTACGGTGTTGGACATACCCACAGCCCAACATTTCCCCTATTCGTTTAATATAGTTTGTATCTACATCGTCTGTGTATGTGAAAAACACCAAATCGGTGTGCGCGCAGATGCGAGTCTGGAAAACTGGCAAATAATTGTTTGACCAGGAGAGCGGAAGAGAAGATTGAGAGAATCGATTTGTCGTAAATAAGTCTGTCTTTACTCTCCTCCAGCACGCTGTGAAGCAACTATTTAATATCTACATTTTCTATCACTGAGCTTTCCATCATCATTTTCCACTCTAAACCGGACCACTATTTCTACGACTCTTTTCTCTCAAAATAAATTTACGACAATAAGTTGCACAAGAAGAAAATATAGATAGACGTACAAAATAAATGATTCTGTAATTGTAATTCTCTCAATTTGATATTGTTGCATTTTGAGTTTTACTGAATTGTTGATTATCGTAGGACTGTTACTAGCAAAAGTGGCATCTTAGGCTCTAACTTTAATCTGATTACTATCTCAAGTAGAGACCTTCACAGCCGTGACTATCCTGTGATACCAGTGCTCTTCTCTGACACTGGGGCTACATTCTTTTCAGACAGAATTCTTTTCTGTTCTATCAGTAACTATTACTGACAACTATACTCATAAAAACCTTTCGCTACAATCGTTGCACGCTAACATTAATTGAAATCCTACAAATATTTATGAAAATAACATGTTACTTTATCTTCCGTAGAGCCGCGGTATCGCAGGGGTTAGTGCACTGGCTTCATAGCTCGGCGGTTCTGGTTCAATCTATAGTTGAGGAGGGACTTTTTTAGACCGCAAACAACTCCGGGTTTGACCCAGCCTAATGAACAACTCAGAGCAGCTGTATGAAGGTTAAAACGGCCGGCGTGATGCTGACCAAATCACCCCTAGTGTGCCGATGGTCATGAAAATATGGGCCTAACACCTTAATGAGCGTGTAGCGGGATCCTTTTTATCTTCCCTCTTTAATCAGTATTAAGATAAACTAGACCTGATAAAAAATACTTTGTAGTTTCCGTGGGCCTCAAAATAGATAATGAAAGAATAGACCTTTTAAAACAAATAGCTCCAGAGCCCATCGCTGCAGAAGCATGTCAGTTCTTGTTGCAGTCTTCCTCCAAACGGACCAACTAAAGTGGTGGATACATGCTCCATAAGGAACGCAAAGAAAACCGATGGTAACAAAATGCCAACCCAAACGATTGGTGAACTATACATCTATAAGAGTAACTTCCCTTATTTCAATCCACAGCTTGTATTTGGCAGCCAGATCTGTCTCTGATGGAGGCTTTCTATTTGCCAGTTTTCTGACGTGGGCTTCGGATGCGTCCAAACAGAATTTTTTCCACACTCAAGGTTTGTGCCAGGTAAGGAAGATACTATTAGTCAATTAATAATAATAATAATAATTGCCCCTTCAGTCATTTTGACTTGACTGGACTATTGGAATGTGCCCCTGAGGTGACAGCCCTCAGATGCTTATTTTCCTGGTGTTTCCTTTTGACGTTTTCTCCTCTCTTCAGCTTGTTGTGTGAACTTCTTTTCACCCAAACTGAGGTGGTGCCGTAGAGAGCATCGCTACTTGGTGCTATCTTCATCTTCCCATGCTGCTGGATTTATGTCAATTCGTTCATTCATAACCCTCCACTCCCAAAGGAGTATAGGCCTTCAACAAACACATGCCAAGTCCTCCTGTCACGTGCCATCATCTCAAGTTCTTTCCACGTTCTCCTCAACATTTTCACCTCTGTTTCCAGCTCTCTTCTCCATGTGCTTCTTTAATCTACCTCTGCCTTTCTTGCCATGGGGGTTCCTGAACAAGGACTGCCTTGTAATGCTATCAACAGGTTTTCTCAGTGTGTGTCCTATCCATCGCCATCGTCTTCTTCTCATCTCTTGTTTCACCGGCACCTGTCTAATTCTTGTCATCAGTTCCATTTATGTCAATTGATGTATTTCATTTATATTCAATATTTTTCTTAGCAGTTTGAATGAGGTTTTAAGACATAGCTCGTGTAGTTCCCGGGGTCTGAGATGACAAAGGAAGAATCTCGTGTAGTTCCCGTGGTCTGAGATGACAAAGGAAGAATCTCGTGTAGTTCCCGGGGTCTGAGATGACAAAGGAAGAATCTCGTGTAGTTCCCGTGGTCTGAGATGACAAAGGAAGAATCTCGTGTAGTTCCCGGAGTCTGAGACGACAAAGGAAGAATCTCGTGTAGTTCCCGTGGTCTGAGGCGACAAAGGAAGAATCTCGTGTAGTTCCCGTGGTCTGAGATGACAAAGGAAGAATCTCGTGTAGTTCCCGTGGTCTGAGATGACAAAGGAAGAATCTCGTGTAGTTCCCGGGGTCTGAGATGACAAAGGAAGAATCTCGTGTAGTTCCCGTGGTCTGAGATGACAAAGGAAGAATCTCGTGTAGTTCCCGGAGTCTGAGACGACAAAGGAAGAATCTCGTGTAGTTCCCGTGGTCTGAGATGACAAAGGAAGAATCTCGTGTAGTTCCCGTGGTCTGAGATGACAAAGGAAGAATCTCGTGTAGTTCCCGTGGTCTGAGATGACAAAGGAAGAATCTCGTGTAGTTCCCGTAGTCTGAGATGACAAAGGAAGAATCTCGTGTAGTTCCCGTGGTCTGAGATGACAAAGGAAGAATCTCGAGTAGTTCCCGTAATCTGAGACGACAAAGGAAGAATCTCGTGTAGTTCCCGTGGTCTGAGATGACAAAGGAAGAATCTCGTGTAGTTCCCGTGGTCTGAGATGACAAACGAAGAATCTCGTGTAGTTCCAGTGGTCTGAGATGAAAAAGGAAGAATCTCGTGTAGTTCCCGTGGTCTGAGATGACAAAGGAGGAATCTCGTGTAGTTCCCGTGGTCTGAGATGACAAAGGAAGAA
The DNA here is from genome assembly GCA_024509875.1 of Oreohelix idahoensis. NCBI lineage: Eukaryota > Metazoa > Mollusca > Gastropoda > Stylommatophora > Oreohelicidae > Oreohelix > Oreohelix idahoensis. The sequence goes on along the minus strand of JAMPIV010009455.1, from coordinate 68,738 downwards.
TCTCGTGTAGTTTCCGTGGTCTGAGATGACAAAGGAAGAATCTCGTGTAGTTCCCGTGGTCTGAGATGACAAAGGAAGAATCTCGCGTAGTTCCCGTGGTCTGAGATGACAAAGGAAGAATCTCGTGTAGTTCCCGTGGTCTGAGATGACAAAGGAAGAATCTCGTGTAGTTCCCGTGGTCTGAGATGACAAAGGAAGAATCTCGTGTAGTTCCCGTGGTCTGAGGTGACAAAGGAAGAATAGATCTATTGCTCCCTAATGCATGTCGTAAGGTGCGACTAACGTGGGGGTTGTGCATGGAGCTGGCAACCTCGTCATGTAAACCAAACTGGTTCACAAAACACCACTGCACGTGCATGCCCTTTGGCAAAGGCTTCCTCAATGGGGGCCATCTACAGTGGCGTGGACCATGCTCCATGAGTAGAGGTATTAGAGTTAGGGTTATGATGATGCTGATGATGATGTTCATGATGATGATGATTATGATGATGATAAGACACATGAATAAAATACATAGGTAGTATAGTATATATGATGATAGGAAACTCTATGCAGAGCGATACAACAGGAGGCAATCTGATCATCAGATGTGGTCCCCCGTTGATCAAGTGTTTCGGCCCCTTACTCTCCTTTACATACTAAGGGCGGCGGGCCCACCTGGGTCATGACTCACAAGTGTCAGCCTCCTGTTGTCTTGAGTAGAAAATTGAACCCACTTTACCTTGGTTGAGCTTTAAAATCCACTCTTTTCCGCCAGCTGGGGACAATTGTGAAAGTAACCCCTATGTTGAAAACAAATTATTGCCCCGAGTTCCAGAGCCCATTGCGGTTGGTCCACAGCACACCACCACCAGGGACTAATATTGACACACCTGCGAGGAACCGACTGCGAGCTGGCAACTGAAATCTACCTGCACCCGACACCTCATATAAAACACCGCGGGTTATCTGTAAGCCACCGTTCTTTCGCTAAAACAACGCTAAACTATACACAGTATTGCTTGTTTAATTTGGAAGTAAGATTTCTTCAAGAAGACGGAGAAAGACAAAGTCCACAGCTTCCACAGACAAAAGGAGACTAAGACAAATTTGTGAACGTTACTGGCACATCCACCATGGAAACAGGGCCGGATTAAGCTAGTGCGGGGCCTGTAGCATATGTTAAGAAAGGGGCCCTATATTTAAAAAAAAAAAAACAATAAAACAACACAAACATATTTGAACACACACATTTTTAATTTGCATAGTAATTATCATTATCAATTAATTCGTGCTTGTAATCCTATAAACTTGCCATTCATGTTGCTGGCGTTGTCATAACTTTGACCACGGCAGTCTTTAATATCAATGTCATTTGCCTTTAAAAAATTAAGTAGACTTTTAGTAAGCTGTTCAGCACTATGACGTTCCATATCCAAAAATGTCACAAATCTTTCAACTGGTCCAGATGGCAAAACATAGCGCAGAGTCAAAGTCAGCTGGTCCATATTAGATATATCTGGAGTAGAATCCAATGAAACGGAATAATACTTGTATTTCTTCACTTCACAGAGAATGTGATCCAGTATGATGGATCCATTCAGATTGATGAATTCCTCACTCGTTGTTTTAGATAGATATGATGTATGTCCAAATCCTTTGTTTGCATGAGTACTTATATGCTCTGCCAGAAAAGGGTCAAACTTGGCCAGTAAATTCTAACAACCCTAAGTAATTCCCGTTAAAAGGGTACCCAACAATTTCATCACTGCCAAGAAATGAAAGGCCTCGTTCTGCTAAAAACTTCACAACTTCAATTATTCGCTCTAGAAGTTTGTGCCAATACTTTTCTTGAATGTCCATTTGTTTCACAAGATGGGAATCGACACGTTCACCTTTGTTTTTACGCATCAACAGTGAAATTAAAGCTTGTCTATGTGAGGAGCTTTCTTCATGTCGACGCAATAGATTGCTTGCATTTTTCCAGTCATTAAACCCTTCCACAGTAAACTTTGATGAACATTCTGAACTCATAAGCTTGCATGGGAAACAGAATAGGCGCCCTTTACTTTCTGAATAGCATAACCATTTTCTTGCATGTTGCTTGTTTGTAAGTTTATGAATATGTGTAAAATAAGACTTCTGACAGTATCGAGTTTTCGTTTCAGTGTCATACAATCGCACGGATGAAGAGAAGGCACTATCAACATGTTGACATTTTTCACTTCCCTTGGATATCCAATATTCACGCTCACAGTCATCTATATTGTTCGGCCAGCCACCAATATCATTAGAGTACTTCTTCGTTTCACTTATTCTTTCACATTCAGACTCAGTGTATACTGGGTTTTGCTGTATGTTTTCTGCTGCACAGCCTGCACTGGTACTAGTTGTTCCTGTACTTCCAGCTTCAGCGGTTAGAGTACCACCACCATGAACATCAAAATATTCTGTCAGCTTACGTGTTTTTGATATCACAAGTTGATCTCTTCTTTCTTTTTCTTCCTTCGCTTTACGTTTTTCACTTCCAGAAGCATAATTACGTCCAATATCTCTGTGTCTACTGCTCATTTTTTGAGTTTTCTAACCTTACAAATCAAGAAATTTTAATCAAGATCGAAAGAGAGTGTGAGCACGCCGTATACCTCAATTAAAACAGGAAGTTTCCGTTTCCTAAATTCTAGTTTTTATTGTTAATGCAAATTTATTTCACAAAGAACGAAACAAAATTAGAGGGGCAGTTGCCTAGAGCCAAAAAAGTGGCTTCCGTCCAAACGTGACCAAATTTTCAACGCCACTTAAATGGCTTCCGTCCGCAAACAGTTAAGATAAAAATAATGAGGAGTCACACTAAGTCACCCTCTTATGCTCTTTCTCTCACAATTTCGTGACATCAAATGAAAAGGCGCTAAAGATGGCATAAATCACAAGATCATTGGTTTAACGCTCGTATTTTTTTCCTTCTCTCTAACCAGCGGCACTCGAGCTTTCCAGCTCTTTTGGCCCAATGACATGTCATTGCGAGGCTGGGGGGTCAGTGGACTTTCCTTCCAACCCGGTCAGCAGCTTCGCTCCTTCCCATCAACGCTCGTATTAGAAGATGACCAAAAAATTATGTACATATTTATTGGCGCGGGGCCCCTAAAAGCGCGGGGCCCGTAGCATATGCTACTTGTGCTACTACGTTAATCCGGCTCTGCATGGAAACACAACCGGATACAGAAATTACCACAGCAGAAGTTGCAGTACTGTGGAGCAACCTTCCTGCAAGATATTATGTCATGCTCTGCAATGAGTGTAAAAGGGAAAAAAGAGTGGAGAAGAATAAGAAAATAACATGCACGGCAATCCAGCATTCCGTTCAGTGGAAAGATCACGTGATGAATTACATCACGTGATATTAACCGGAAGTGCACTTAATGGCTGGCAGTGAGTTTCTGGAATCAGAAGGGAAATGGAAACAGTCTGAGAGAAGGTAAGTGATGATATTGGTGAAGGGCAGAAGTTCAGCAATTACTCGTCGGTGTTTGAGAGAGAAGGTTGCGAGTTTAGTCCTCGGCCAGTTCATATTCACCCAAAATGGGATCTGGTGTTAACAGTAATCTTGATTATGTGCACACAGCTTATTTAAACTGATTTACTCCAGCTGAGAGCCGAGCTAATGCGATAAATTAAGTCGGGACCACAGAGTTGAATGTGTATTAGTGAATGTTAGATGGCCTGACTGCTGTATTACAATAAATTAAGTCGAGACAACGGAGTTAACGTGTGTGTCCGTGAATGTGAGAGTACTTGACTGCTGTTGGTTCCTGGTTTACCAGAACACAGTTCATCGTAGAGGGTTTAATTTTACCCTATGTGAAGCTATGAGAAACTTCAAAAGCTTTTACAGAAGCGATAACACAGTGGCGGAACCTCTGCGTAAAATATATGGCGATTGGGCGAGACCAAGGGTCGAAAACCAATTAATCTTGATCACCGGCAGATCCCAGGGATCATTTGGTTAATCTCTAGGTGGCGGAAAGGGGGGAGAACGAGAAAGAGAGAGAGAGAGAGAGAGAGAGAGAGAGAGAGAGAGAGAGAGAGAGAGAGAGAGAGAGGGAGAGAATTTGTTCACCTAGGTAAATTGCTGTCTAGCCCTTTCCTTCCAGCATTTAGAGGTGCAGTGTCCCCATGTTTACGTGTACTTTCACAAAACATTGCAAGTGAAAACCTGCTAGTTAGCTTATTAAAATTTACTTTATTCCTGAACTCAGTATGATAGGAAGTCATCTTTTTTTGACGTGAACTTAACATTCGGTAAGGGGGTCGAAGTGGTTAAGAGGTATGGCGTCCGCCTCGACTTCTAAAGGTACCGGGTTCGATTCCCAGTAGAGGGAATGAAATTTTATTTCAGAACCAGTGGATTTAGAAATCAAGGCAACATCGTCAGCAAATGCCGACTCTAGAATACAGACCTATCTCATCTTCCAGAGCCCCATTGAATACTTTCTTGTCCTCTCCTCACATGCTTTGGTGGCATCGTCCGTGAGGAGTATGAAAAGATAAGGTGACATAATATCTCCCTGTCTTATACAGTGGTAGTCCTGAACTCTTTTGAACCATTCTCACATTTCTGCAAGTCTTGTAGAAGCTCTGTACAGCAAAACAGAGGTGCTGGAATGTTCTTCGTTGCCAAGCAGTCCCAAGGGGGTCTTGCCAAACGCTTTCTCCAGATCCAAGAAACAAAGATGCATCTCACCTATATACTCTAGGGCCTTTTCACTCAGGTGCTGGAGTGTGAAAAACAAACAAACTTTGGACGTAACGTTTCTCCTTAATTACTGTCTTTAAAACAAAAGAATCGCTGACTTTGTTGGGGGAAGAAACATGTGGATTTAATCGCCGTTAATTATTTCCCTTACTTTAAATTCTTACTTTAATGGAGTTACTTACTCCAAAATTTACATTATTTTAATTATTGTATAAAATTATCTGTAACAATGCCAATGAAACCTTGGAAGATTAAAATGCACCAGGAAAGGAAGCTGTTTTCAAAGTTTCAGCTCTCTTTATGATGAGTGGAACACAGAGGTATTGAGCTTCAATGATTTGACATGCGACAAAGAAATAACGCTCCTATGATCTTGAAGAAAAGTGGGTAAAAAAGTAAACCCACTATTCCTGTTAAGAGAAAGATGAGGCTGTGCTTGCCACTTGTAACTGCACCATGTAAAACAAAATCCTACAAAGACCAGCACTGCAAGGGCACGTCGAGTGCTTCGGTTCAAACCTCCTTTTGGGGCATTAATGGTATCAACTGTAATTGTAGTCTCAAATTTTTAAGGGGGCAGATAAAGCATGTTTATTCTTTAGTTTATATATATATATATATATATATATATATATATATATATATATATATATATATATATATATATATATATATAATGTACACATCACTGTGGGCTGGTAAAAATTATAATCTGGATTTTGTAAGTCCAGTATTTATATTTATTGTCATCCAATATCATCGGCGAGTACGCTTATAAATGAAATGGATAACGAACCAGAAAAGTAAAAGACCGCTGGTCGCCCTTGAGATCAGGTCTGCGAAAAATATAAGAGAACATTTGTGGGGAAAAAATGCTACCATTCTATGTAGATATCTATATATATATACCGACTGGGACAAGACGATCTCTCATCCTCTCTGCCAGTCCTGACTAAGTTCAAAAGAAATACGGTGTTTCCCTACGCCTACACGCTCGCAGACGTCGCTGGCCGCTAATCTGGGTCGGACCGAGTTTATGATAACTCACCCGCCCCTGTTCGCGGCTGGAGGTCAGCGTACGGTGTTAATTATTATTTAATTTTTCATACACACCACCTACAACAATAATCGCCTGTCATTAAATAGCTTTTACATTGTCGGTGTCTGTTCGTTTGTCGTATGGCATTTAAAAATAATAGACGCTATAATAACAAATGAAATATAAACATGTATTCTATACTCCCGCTATCAGTCGCCTAACGCCTATAAGGTCCAGTCTGCTTAACAGTCGAGTTTATCTCTCTCTCTCTCCTGGGGGAGTTTAAGTGTTGCGTCCGTCTACACTGTAAACATAATTACCGTCTCGTCTCAGTGAGTTAGTGGTCGGATGGTGGACTAACATTTTAATTGAATATCTGGTATGATAATTGCTACGCGTTATTTTATTTAGTAGGTCTCACTAGCGAGAAAAATCTAAGAGAAGTATAAGTGTTTAAATGCTATCATCACTTTTAAATCCTTAGCACTATTTTCCTCTTGCCATAAAATTCAGAACGAAAATCTCCACGAATCACTTATAAACACTTCCAACACGAAACATGGTTCTCGAACTGCGCATCAGACTATTCAAATTCTGACTGACTTCTGATGGCGGGGTTTAGAAAACAGCAGTATATATATATATATATATATTATATATATATATATATATATATATATATATTTATATTTATATTTATATTTATATTTATATTTATATATAATTAGATTTCTATGATCTCTAATGGTGTTAATTTCGCGCTCCTGTGTGTGTGGAACGAAGATTCAGAAGCTAGAGCCCAAGATGAAAGGGTTCCGATTCAGACTACTGTGGTGAAGTGGGATGTTATAAATATTTATAGGGGACTTAGTGTACTGACTGAGATCAGCTGTGGAGGTATATATATCTAATAAGAGTAGTGTATTATATATAACCTTACTTGCTGCCACATATGTATACCTCAGTCAGAATTATTCTGGAATAGTGTGATGACTACGTTATATGTCTAGGGTATGTGTATGATGAAGTGTAAGTCAAAACAACAACAGACAGATAAACAATTTAATTTATTCCACTACACTTGACAACACTGTGACACTCACATACATAAAACACTCTACGAGGATATCTTAAAGGAGTCACTGATAACTTTTCAAATAACAATATGTATTCATTGCTGTCATGAATGTATATGTGTCCTGATTCAAATACAAAGGGAACCAGGAATCACAATCAATTTTAATTACAAGTTATATGTACAGAATTTATCAATATGAATATTGTAGTGACATATATTATTAAAAGTATCCTATGTGTGTCAGTTGTGTAGTAGTAATATGAGGTAATACTGGTTTTGTTTTGTTCAAGCTCTGTTGGTATTTGTCATCATGACTTCAATAGTTTGTCTTTATTGGAACTAGTATTGGAGATGTTCTCAGTTCCTGATATTAAAACAATTAAATTCCCCTCTTAATTGTATTTTACACTGTCATTTTAAGATGGGGGTACATAATGTTGAGCTCAGCTGGCCACATCAGCTTATCTTGCGTGATGGCGGCAGGAAAAGACTCCTCTGCTCGATTTCTCCCCTGGGCTCTGGAGACACCTCACTGATAGCTAAATGGACCAAGGAGTATGCTGTCCGACTCTGGATTCAGCAAAGCTCTGACCAGGTGCTGCTCAATAACGTTAAGACCACAGTCCCTGAAAACAAGAAGGATGTACCTTCTACTTCATAACTAATTGATACTCTCTTTCTACACTGATCACAATACATCACAAACATTGAGTTCAGAGCGTTAGGCCAACTGTCAGCTTCATCTGAAATACTTTATACCAGTATTTCCCTCCCTAATGGTTACTACGCCTCTGCAATTCCAGCATTATTTCTGTCTAATCAATAATCTAGGTGTCAGTGTACTGTTTGGCCATTCCATGCAGTTTTACTTTCCTCCGACACCTTCTGTTCAGGCTGGAGCATTATAGGCTTTACATCATGTTCGCTACTGAACTACACATATATACAGGCATAAATTAACAATTTACATTCAATTTTCATTAAAAGATATTGAATATTTCAAGCTTACCACAATTCATAGAATAATAAACAGTTTCGTTGACTGGCAATGGATATAGCACAACTCCGATCTGCCGGTGTTCCAGGCTTTATTTTATATAAAATATACACTGGTGCTCAACGTACTGCTTCTTAGTAGGTTTATTACAAGATGTGGCAATGAACAGACGCTCTGAATCAAGTATATTCGCAGCTCTACCCAATGAAACCACGTCTCCACATCTTTTCAAAAAAATACCCCGTCTATTCGTTTCCCATAACAACACAAGATAGTATTTATAGCCCGACCAATCGTGTTTAGTCTTATATTTGTTGCGCTCCAATCAATTTGGAGTTAACATGGTAGGCTATTTCCGTAACGTAAGGTTTTTTCAAACACGTTATAAAAAAATTTTATGAGCAGAAATGATTTCAGGCTGTCAGGCACCCCCACTATTTTATTTTGGTTATAATTTGGTAATTCCTAGACTATTTGCGTAACGTTTTACATATTCTTTGTCAGCAAGCCCTAAGGAACCCAAATATACAAATTTAAAAGAGCTAAGTGGCTGCGTTCAAAATATGCAATTTCTTCTACCTCCTGTTTCGAAGATGTGCTGTCTGGGTACTGTAATGTTTTCAAACGTAAACCCATCTAATGTCATCTTTTCTAATAAGCGTTTTTCAGGATTTTAAAACCTAACTCTGGGAAGGTTAGTGTTTTTATCACTGTCCGTCTGAAAAAAAAGTTAGTGCATGTGGCCTTACACGCGTGATAGTAGTAATTGTATATCGCGTTACGCTTGTTGGGGGTGGCATTAATAGCGAGACACGTGTTTAGTGTTGCATGCGTTCCTGATTTCATTCGCCCCTCTCTCTTTCTATTTGAGTCCATCTGTTCGTTCCTTTTGGTAACGTAGTATAATTAATGTTAGGATTAATTTAGGTCATTACGCAGTGTGCCTCTCAATGTTTTTCTTAGAAATGCAATACCCGTTTTAATGTGTTGTGGAAACGCTTGTATTTATGCAGTGGCTTATATTTAACGTGGAAACGTTACAATTTGCAGACGAAGCATAAAACAAAGGGGATTTTGCGTACAGTCATTGTGACAGCACTGTTTCTTTTACCATTTCTCTTTTCTTTTATTAAATGTATTTGTTAGGCTTTATATTTACCTGATAATTTATATATGTGGATTAGAATATTTCACGACAACTACCAGAGTCTCTCGTCTGAAGTTGTTGACCGACATCAAAGACTTTAGTTCTGCTAGCGGGTTTCTCTTCAGAATGCACGTGTCTCGAGATCAAAGAGCACAGGGGAGTTCTAGACTTTCCCTGAGTAAAACTACAAAGGGTCTGTGCCGTCGTTCTCTCACGTGTTGTCTGTCTGTCATGTATTGTGATTGACAGATGAGCTCTCGTGAGTAGAACGAAGTAAACAAAGCCTGGTGGGCTTCCTGTTATGACTGACAGGTCACTAAAATTGTAAACACTGTGTTAGCCCGTGTTTAAAGAAAAGATGGCGGGACAAAAGGTGAGCTGCAGATTTAGACAGGCAACATAATGCATACTTTTAGCTAGCAAATCATAGAGCAGCTATGGGGTTACAATAAGCTGTCAGATTACTGTAGGCTCTTTTTCCAGTACACTTCACAGGGCTAGAAAATGCAGCGAGAAGGGGAACTGTCACTCAACCTCACAATGCCTGACCTAGTTAAGTGAAGTCTCTACAGACGTTATAAATTCATCATATATACATCACATTTGATAAGGGACAGGATGTTTCATCATTTAATACTGTCGCAGACTCAATACTTTTAAATAAATAATACACCCATTTTTCGGTCACTCATAAGAAACAAATCAGTAGAAAACTAGCCAACTGAAAAAAACAACAGACGTTACAGAATAACTCAGGATCTTCCGAACGGCAACACCGCCTACATATCTGGCGTTACGTGTGGAAAATCGAGCTAATGCCCCCTGTCCACGAAGCGCTATTTTTGCGGTGCCTAGTTGGTAGCAAAGATAGTGTGATTCGCTTCCGTAGCTAGACGGTGTTCCGTTCGGAAAGTCCTGGGTTCGAGTACCCGATAAGCCTATGACTTCTGTTGTTTTTCTGTTGTCTAGTTTTCTACTTCTTTATTTCTCACGAGTGCCTGAAACATACCTTTATGTGTGTGTTATGTATTTACTGTTTACAGGCCTCGGGTTTCCTATCTTTATGTATTCAAACCCTATAATCAGTCGTGTCAAAAGCCCTCGTTCCCACATACCAACGCGGAACTCTCAAACTTGTTACCTCTCCTTGTGACAAATCGTATCAAATATAAATTCCCGATTTTCTAGCCAAAGGCATCGTCACAACTACCTTTTTCTTTACCTTAATTTATAAATGCATTACCTTGAAAACATTGTTTTATCACTATAATACTGAAGGATATTTATAAATCAATTATGAAAATACATGCACAGATGCTCACTGTGATAACATGTTATCAGTGTTACACTAGGCAGTATTTCATTTATAACTCAATCTAAAACTTGATTATTCTATTGTATCTTTCAGATGATTGTTTTCATGACTTACGTGTTTGCCTTTCTGTCTGTCTGGCTGACTGTTGTCGTCACCATGGAGAACTACGTCAGAATATGTCGACCATTCAGGTAAATATCGTCACTATCAATTTACGTTGACAACATGGAAAGAACTTGCGTTGATGTCACGTGACAGGACTTGGCATATGTTTGTTGAAGGACTATGCTTCTTGGGCAGCTAAAGGGTATTGATAATTTGACTTTGTGCACATTACGGCTCGTCTGGCAGGTAGCCTGCACATTACGACGTATGGTGTCGCCCCCTGAGGCTCGTCTGGCAGGTAGCCTGCACATAGTAGTTACATGTTCTTACAGCAGTGGTTTATGTGGCTACTTCTTTTACCAGATGAAGTTGCCAGTTACATCATATTAGTCGCCTTGTACGACATGCCTGAAGATGTAGTAGTCCTGTTCTGTCTTAATTTCAAGGTATTAATAAACTACTACTGCAATAAAACATATTTAGGACAGTATAAGTAAACAAGCAGCGCCTATACCAGTTTTCGTCAAGAAGCTAAAGATTTTCATAAATGGGTGATTGCATAGAATAGAAAGATTGTCGAAGTATGACAAGATCACAGAAGTGGAACTGATGACAAGAACCAGACAAACGCCAGTACAACAAGAGATGAAAAGAAGCTAGGCGGTGGGTGCCGTTCGGAAGGTCCTAGTTCGAATCCCGGTAAGCCTATCACTTCTGTTGTTTTTCTGTTGTCTGGTCTTCTACTTCTTTATTCCTCACAGAGTGCCTGATAAAATACCTTTGTGTGTTGTTTGTTTATTTATTTGATGAAAAGAAGACACTGGAGATGGATGGGGCACACTTTGAGGAAACCTGCTGACAGCTTACAAGGCAATTGTTTGTCTGGAATCTCTCAGGGTAAAGAAACATAGATTGTTATTGAGAAACACATGCAGAAGGGAACTGAAGGTAGACATGACAGGGGTAAAGAGGACGTGGAAAGATTTAGACATAAATTTGATGAACGTCCATGCTCCTCAAGGAACTGATAAGGTTGAGGATGACGTCAGTTTTGCAATGGAATTAGCTGAATACAATAATAACATGGGAGTCATCGGTAAATAGTCTTCGTCAGCCACAATAAGAAGGATGGCAAATACGGAAATGAATAAACAATATATAACAACAACAACAAATTACGAAAAGGTACTTCTTCTTCTTCTTCGTACACTGTCAGGCATCTACTTGAAGATGTTCAAAAAAAGCAGTGGTCAACTTGAGGCTACTTGTATCTCTACAGAGTTTTTCCACAACTGGTATTAGTGACGACCATATATCTCTGTTGCTTATATGCTGGGCATCTTTAAAGCAGATGTTCATCGGTCATTTTATCGGCACCACAGTTATACTCATCTGTAGTTTCTATTATTAGCTTGTTGAATAGATGGTTGTCGTAGATTTCCGATAGGAGAATTAAGACTAGGTTTGGTCCCTTCTGAATAGGTTTGAATAGGTGATAGACTCAGTGAGAGTTTGTGAAAGGTAATAGAATTTCCACACACGTGAGATGATAGATTTGATATAGTGGCTGTCTCTGAAAGCGAAAAGAATTCTTCTCTCTCTCACCTATCTTCTACAACAGTTGTTACAGCGTCAGACAGACTACACCAATATACATATTACGTATATTTCTATCACTCACAGGCACGCACATACACGTGACGACAGGTAAACACACAGACGTGGGAAAACTATAACAATGATATATATATTATCTAGAACGAGCTGACCCAACACGATTATTAAGTTCAAGAGCGATTTTATTATCAGGAAAAATCAGCTCACAACATCAAAGAAATTACATCAAGGAAAATACATATACACATAGTCATAAAAAATCAAGGAAATGTTGCAAGGATGATAGCCCCGTTATAGTGTTAACTCTAGGTTTAGCCCGGCCCCGTTAAGAGAACAGCTGATGGCGCCAGAGTCACAGATACATAGGGTTTGAGTCTAAGAGTTTTTCTTTGTTTTATCTCGTAATTATATGCACAGAGTTTGAAAAAAAATCTGATTTAACCTAAGACAAAAACACAAGAACTCTAGCCTTAGCAACAAATTATGCAGATTGGAAAAAAAATTAGGACAGCAACAGGGTGTCAAAGATATAATAGTGAAAATATCACTCAGACCAGCGTACACTCATTCATTCCGCCATGGCTTCTCATTCAGGTACTCACGACTTTGCTTGCTGCCTCTTGGAACACATTGATTTTAGATTTTCACACAGACTCAAAAAAATGCAGTCTTCTGCCAAGAAGTCCCCAGTTCCAAAAGACGTATTTAACTTGGAGTCTCCGGGAACGACTACTTGGGTATGCAAATTTGTTCAAATGTCTGATTAAGTCACCTAACAATTATTCCAGGCGCGGGAGTTAGCAGAGCACAGTGTCAATAGCGTAGGTTTCTAAAAAATGATGAATGTCAGGTCGGTGCCTTCCCTCAGTATAGGATTCACTTTAGTCACACCACAGATTTGTCCACAAGATATAATCTAGTCGGGAAATGATTGTTAATATTCACGCCACCAGGCAGCAAATTATATAGAGTTTCTAGAAGAAATTAAGTGCTGGCTCCAAGGTCCAGTATTTATCATTACAGTCTTTGAAAACCCGTTATAGGGATATTAGTATTTCTGTCTAACTTGCACCGTCAGATCAGTGTTACTTGAGAAAACCCACGTGGTTCAAAATAAGGACTGTCTATTTCTTCACAAGTATGGAAACTACTACTAGGTGCTGGTAAAGTTAGGGTCACCCCAAAACTTTCACTGTGTGGAGGAAAAATAACACATATAATATAATAAACAGAATCTGTACTGGTTAAAACTTACATTTAAACTTGCAAGCAGAGAGCTTTGCTTATCATTTAAACTTCCCGTGACGTAAGTTATATTTAAAAATCAGCAATCCTCATAAATTAGGAACACGTGCGTATTCCGTCACCATTCATGAGGCTGGATTCTAGAGTTTATACGTTAGTTTAGAAAAATACACTCGACTGAGTATTAGCAGTTAAATTAAATTTATAAATAGCTACAATTGCCGTTATAAGCTAGAAATTTTAATTTTATTCTGCTTTCCACTGAATGCTTCCCTAGAAAATATAATAGCCTACCACTTTATTTCTCTTCTGCGCTAAAGAAATAGATTAAAATGAATTAAGCGATTTAACACTTTAACACTCACAAAATCTATATATCTATCATATTAATTACCTCAACCACAGAATTACAGGTAGTCGCACAACTTAAGAATAAAAATGCTGAAAATATTTCTGGAAGTCTAGAAGTTCGACAAATTGCCGAAACAAACTGAGATCTTCGCTAACAGCTATTCTGTTTTCGAGCGACCTATCTACTGTGGAGTCTATGAGCGAGAATGAAATTAAAGTTTCAAACTTGGCCAATATCTTAAAATCAGACAAAGGGCCCAAACTTATTTCGCCAAGCGAAATTATCTCCCCTACTCCCAACATTTACGTCCGCTTAACGCGTGTCGTAACTGTCACCTACTGACCACGATGTACGCGTGTCAGTTTCAAATCCCAGACAGCCTGACTCCATTTCAGGGCAGTTTTCACACTACAGCTGACCATGGCCCAAGTGAGCGCCGTGTCAGTTTGGGATTTTCCAGACAAATGTCTGGATACTGACCGGTGCAGATGTAAAGTATCACACCTCACCGGGACTAATGCCGAGAAGAAGCTCGCGCGCTCGGTGAGAATGTAGACGATTTGCTACGTCCTATGTTCAGCGAACCGACTTATCACGCCTTCTGACGCCCTGCAGCCCTGACATCTACGTAATATCGTCCTAGCGCGATTCTCAGTTTAAGAGAAAGGAAAACAGGTAAAGTTTGCGAATTATATGAAAATAATATTCGCAAAACGAATGGATGAAAAATATACAGGAAAAAATGAAATACAGAGATAATAAAAGAGAGAATATGTGAAAGAATAGGAAGAAGATGTAGGAAATTAAATGAATATAAACCCTACGTGACAGAGCCTCCCCCCTTTAAGATATGGAAGCACTCCATGTCTACGTTATGGAGTTTAATTTCCTATAACCGTAGCTTCGGGGTGTCTGTCTTCTTCCCTCTCATCTTCCCCCTCCATCTCTGTCCAATTCCTACTCAAGTCCACTCCTCAAAGTTTCCTTCCCCTGGAATGTCTCATATGCGCGCTTGAAAGAGCGTCGCCGCTTCTGACATTTTTGAAAGATTTCCTGTGATAGCGGTGGAATATCCCTGCCACTATCGTCATCTTCGTCAGTTTTGGCGATCGTCAGGAGATGGTCGGAGGTTGGCACTGGTTTTTCCAAGTATCTCTTTAAGAGATTTAAATGGAAAACCTTCTCCTTTCCTTCAATAGAGATCTGGTAGTTAGCCTTAGAAATCTTTTTCAGGACGGTAAACGGCCCTTGTCATCCGATCTTCAGTTGGTTGTTCTCGGTAGGGAGCAACACCAAAACTTTCTCTCCTGCTTCCAGTTCTCTCTCTTCCGCGACTTTCCTGTATCGGTTAGCGTGCTTTGTGCGTGCTCGCTTAAAGTTAGTCGTTGCTAGGTCCCACCCTAGTTTCAACCTTTCCTTTAAAACCGACACATATTTACTGGCTGAGACAACTGTCTCATCAGCCTTCTCGTCTGTCAGAGACTGAAGTAAGGCTTCAAGCGGGCCCTTAATGGGTCTGCCGAATAAGAGTGTAGCTGGCGGAAATCCTGTGGAAGTATGAGGAGATTCTCTGTAGCCAAATAATGCTGCAGGAATACAGAGATCCCAATCTTCAGGTTTCACTTGTGCCAGCTTACTTAGCATCATGGTGAGGTTTCCATTAGCACGTTCCACGAGCCCATTTCCGGCCGGAGTATATGGCTTAGTGTGGATGTGCTGGGTCCTCAAGATCTTAACGATCTCATCCATCAACAGGTTTCGGTATGGAGATCCATTATCCGTCAACACTTGCTGAGGGAATCCCAACCGAGTGAAAATCTGCACGAGGGCTTCTGCGACATGCTTGGCATCTGCGCATGTTAGCGGGATAGCTTCTGCCCATAAAGTGCATGTATCGACTAAGGTCAGGATGAACCTGTTCCTTCTTTTAGTCCTTTCGAAAGGCCCTAAAATGTCGATCACAACCCGTTCGAATGGTGGTCCCATTATTGGCATTTCACCCATGTGGACTGGGGGTGTCCGTTGCTTGGGTGGTACACGTTGGCACTGGGCACAGGATTTGACATATCTGATAATATCAGTATTTACTCCTGGCCACCAATAATGAGTGGTTATACGTTGGTTTGTGGCGTTCTGTCCCATATGTCCGCTAAAGGGAAGAGAGTGCCCCATTTCTAGGATTTGGCTTCTGTACTGTTTCGGTACTAGGAGCTGGTTGTAACCTTGGTCAGGCTTGCCCGTTCTCCGATAAAGTACGCCATCCTCAGAAAAAATGTCCCCGTGCTGTTTGGGTTCCTTAGCCATGGGCAGTTTCCTAAAGCAGGGTGCCAAAGTAGGGTCCTTGTATTGCGCTTCTTTAAGTTCCATAGGTAACAAATTAGGCGCAGGCTCCCGTTCCTTCTTGGTTTGCCCTCTTGTAGTTACTGCTGCCACAATCGGCTCTTCCGGTTTCCCAATACACACGTATCTCCCGCCAAGTATGACTGGGTAGATGGGATCATCCATAACAGCCGCTTTGATCACACCTCTGACAAAGTCAGAGTGTATCTCCACCAATGCGATGGGAAGCGCTGTAGGTGCATCACTCTTACGAACTCCACAAAGTTTGACGGTCTCTCCTGTCTCTTGACCGGGTTTAACCAGGTTTCTGGCAACAATGCAATCATAAGAAAGCCCCGTGTCAAATAAGCAAGAAGTTTGAGAACCGTTCAAAGTAACAGTACCTCGCGTTGAGGGTCTATCCCCAACAGGTTGGGAATCACTGTCAATAATTCCGCCTTGCGAGACTGTCAATAAGCATCCGATGCGTTTCGGCTCGGTGTGCTCGGTCTGATCATATGTCCCGTGCTCAGGGGTTCTCCCTTTGCCACCTTGTCCTTTCTGGCTACGCTGCCATGTAGGGCGGTCGGGTTGATCAGACTGTTTGGGGTGGTTGGGGTACTTGTTCTTGTAGAACTTGGATTTTTCAGGAGGGGGGTTTTGAGGTCCAGTTTCTCTGTGGTTATTTTGGTTAGAAGCCTGAGAAGATTGCTCTAGGTTATGTTTTCGAAAATGCTCCTCTGTCGGTTTCCGCTTTGTGGCCGGTAGTTCAGCCAGCGCATTGTGATAACGCTCAGACTTTTCCAAAATGTCTTCAAGTTTTTCTGCCCCCTGCTCAGCGAGAAATCTCCGGGTATCAGCAGACAAAGTGTTCTTTATTTGTTCAGTTAGAACAAGTTCCTCAAGACCTTCATAGGTAGAGGGGAGCTGCGAAAGCTCAAGGCACTTTGTTAGATATCCCTTAAGACGAGATGAGAACTGGTGAAAAGTTTCAGAATTCTCTTTCCGGCTGTTGCGAAACAGTTGCAAAAACTTGCGAGCGTTCATTTCAAAGCGCTCCAGTAACGCTTTCTTCAACACATCGTAGTCGTCTTGTTGGCTACTTTCCAGCTTAGAATAAACATCATAAGCAGAACCTTTTAGGGCCTGGGAAAGTTTCATATTCCAACGCGACCTCTCTAACCCGTACAGAGTTGCAATTTTCTCAAATTTTTCTAACCATGTGTCAATCTTCTCATTTGGACAAGGAAAAGATTCAAGAGTGAAAGACATAGCATTTAGTTGAAGAGATTGAGTGTTAGCAGGGTCAGTTAAGGAAGAATGAGGAGAAGACTCTCCATTGCTGGAGGTAGAGGCAGCACCACGACTTTGGAACTCTAGAGTTTTAAGAGCCAACTCATGCTGTCTCTCTCTTTTCTCTTTCCTCATGCTGTCTCTCCTCCCTCTCCTTCTCATGCTGTCTCTCCTTCTCTTTTTCCTCATGCTGCATCCTGCGAATTTCCATTTCCTCATCCATCTTCTTCTGCTGTAAAGCTTCGGCTGCTTCTTCTTTCCTCCTAGCTTCTTCTTTTTCCTCTTTAGCTTCAGCTGCTTTCCTCTCCGCATCATATCTCTCAAGTTCGTCTCTGACAAAAGCTTTCGCTTCCTCTCCTTCCAGTCCCTCCTCTCTCGCTTCGTCCCTGAGGAGTTGTCTAAGCTTTGCCCTCTCGGCCATATTATGTCAGTGACTGAGACACGTGGAGATAGAAAATAGGAAAAAGAATAACCTGGTTCCTACCACTTACGAGAAAAAAAAAACCAAAAATTCAAAAGATGATATCCTTAACCCTGGGATACCTCCTCCAAAATAAAATCTAACTATCGCTGCTATTATCGGCAATAAAGCACTCAATGCAAAACACGACTACGCCAAATAAATGGTAGTTAAGATTACAACTGAAAAATAAGTTGCTACAGTGGAAAAGCAAAAGAATATTGCAAAAATTAAAGAGAAAAATAATCCCTTAATTTTTAAAAATCCACTATAAGTTCGCCCCTGAAGTCAGATCGGGTAAGGGAGGGAATTAATCTGGACAAAAAGTCCGAAACACACTCCTTAACTTAGTTCAAACGCCGTTCTGCCTCAGTACCCAGTGAATGTTATACACTCACCACTTTACCAGCATTTAGTATTACAATCAGCAGTTAACATATATCCCGACAAAATCAACCTGTAACCAAAATGTATATTATTCAAAGATGCTGTGGAAAAAAAAACTTATTAGTTTGTGTGGTCAGCACGCCCGTAAACAGATCGCTAGTCTAGGGGGTAATTATTTTTAAAGATATAACAACTCACAAGACATCACACTCTTACTCTATATCAGAATACAGAATCTTAAGTTCAAAATCCAGATAGACGAGTCCACGTTTGTCGTACTCGTCTTCCTATTCTAAGTTCAAAGACCGGAAACGAGCCCCCATTTGTCGTAGATTTCCGATAGGAGAATTAAGACTAGGTTTGGTCCCTTCTGAATAGGTTTGAATAGGTGATAGACTCAGTGAGAGTTAGTGAAAGGTAATAGAATTTCCACACACGTGAGATGATAGATTTGATATAGTGGCTGTCTCTGAAAGCGAAAAGAATTCTTCTCTCTCTCACCTATCTTCTACAACAGTTGTTACAGCGTCAGACAGACTACACCAATATACATATTACGTATATTTCTATCACTCACAGGCACGCACCTACACGTGACGACAGGTAAACACACAGACGTGGGAAAACTATAACAATGATATATATATTATCTAGAACGAGCTGACCAAACACGATTATTAAGTTCAAGAGCGATTTTAATATCAGGAAAAATCGGCTCACAACATCAAAGAAAGTACATCAAGGAAAATACATATACACATAGTCATAAAAAATCAAGGAAATGTTGCAAGGATGATAGCCCCGTTATAGTGTTAACTCTAGGTTTAGCCCGGCCCCGTTAAGAGAACAGATGATGGCGCCCGAGTCACAGATACATAGGGTTTGAGTCTAAGAGTTTTTCTTTGTTTTATCTCGTAATTATATGCACAGAGTTTGAAAAAAAATCTGATTTAACCTAAGACAAAAACACAAGAACTCTAGCCTTAGCAACAAATTATGCAGATTGGAAAAAAAAATTAGGACAGCAACAGGGTGTCAAAGATATAATAGTGAAAATATCACTCAAACCAGCGTACACTCATTCATTCCGCCATGGCTTCTCATTCATGTACTCACGACTTTGCTCGCTGCCTCTTGGAACACATTGATTTTAGATTTTCACACAGACTCAAAAAAATGCAGTCTTCTGCCAAGAAGTCCCCAGTTCCAAAAGACGTATTTAACTTGGAGTCTCCGGGAACGACTACTTGGGTATGCAAATTTGTTCAAATGTCTGATTAAGTCACCTAACAATTATTCCAGGCGCGGGAGTTAGCAGAGCACAGTGTCAATAGCGTAGGTTTCTAAAAAATGATGAATGTCAGGTCGGTGCCTTCCCTCAGTATAGGATTCACTTTAGTCACACCACAGATTTGTACACAAGATATAATCTAGTCGGGAAATGATTGTTAATATTCACGCCACCAGGCAGCAAATTATATAGAGTTTCTAGAAGAAATTAAGTGCTGGCTCCAAGGTCCAGTATTTATCATTACAGTCTTTGAAAACCCGTTATAGGGATATTAGTATTTCTGTCTAACTTGCACCGTCAGATCAGTGTTACTTGAGAAAACCCACGTGGTTCAAAATAAGGACTGTCTATTTCTTCACAAGTATGGAAACTACTACTAGGTGCTGGTAAAGTTAGGGTCACCCCAAAACTTTCACTGTGTGGAGGAAAAATAACACATATAATATAATAAACAGAATCTGTACTGGTTAAAACTTACATTTAAACTTGCAAGCAGAGAGCTTTGCTTATCATTTAAACTTCCCGTGACGTAAGTTATATTTAAAAATCAGCAATCCTCATAAATTAGGAACACGTGCGTATTCCGTCACCATTCATGAGGCTGGATTCTAGAGTTTATACGTTAGTTTAGAAAAATACACTCGACTGAGTATTAGCAGTTAAATTAAATTTATAAATAGCTACAATTGCCGTTATAAGCTAGAAATTTTAATTTTATTCTGCTTTCCACTGAATGCTTCCCTAGAAAATATAATAGCCTACCACTTTATTTCTCTTCTGCGCTAAAGAAATAGATTAAAATGAATTAAGCGATTTAACACTTTAACACTCACAAAATCTATATATCTATCATATTAATTACCTCAACCACAGAATTACAGGTAGTCGCACAACTTAAGAATAAAAATGCTGAAAATATTTCTGGAAGTCTAGAAGTTCGACAAATTGCCGAAACAAACTGAGATCTTCGCTAACAGCTATTCTGTTTTCGAGCGACCTATCTACTGTGGAGTCTATGAGCGAGAATGAAATTAAAGTTTCAAACTTGGCCAATATCTTAAAATCAGACAAAGGGCCCAAACTTATTTCGCCAAGCGAAATTATCTCCCCTACTCCCAACATTTACGTCCGCTTAACGCGTGTCGTAACTGTCACCTACTGACCACGATGTACGCGTGTCAGTTTCAAATCCCAGACAGCCTGACTCCATTTCAGGGCAGTTTTCACACTACAGCTGACCATGGCCCAAGTGAGCGCCGTGTCAGTTTGGGATTTTCCAGACAAATGTCTGGATACTGACCGGTGCAGATGTAAAGTATCACACCTCACCGGGACTAATGCCGAGAAGAAGCTCGCGCGCTCGGTGAGAATGTAGACGATTTGCTACGTCCTATGTTCAGCGAACCGACTTATCACGCCTTCTGACGCCCTGCAGCCCTGACATCTACGTAATATCGTCCTAGCGCGATTCTCAGTTTAAGAGAAAGGAAAACAGGTAAAGTTTGCGAATTATATGAAAATAATATTCGCAAAACGAATGGGTGAAAAAATACAGGAAAAAAATGAAATACAGAGATAATAAAAGAGAGAATATGTGAAAGAATAGGAAGAAGATGTAGGAAATTAAATGAATATAAACCCTACGTGACAATGGTCTCCCAATCTGTTGTGGCCCGTGCGGAGTCTGAAGATTATCACCTGTTCTCTTCTGCTGAACTGGTAGTATGCATCATTTTGTGTGTGGCCTGGATGTTCTGCATCCTATTTGTTCCTGTATCTGATTCTGATAAAACTCTTTGCCTCTTCGAAAGTTGTGCTTGCATCAGGTTGAGATAGGTTTCCACCTTCCTTTGCAAATCTGTCAGCTTCTTTAAACTGAAATATCACGCTAAAGAATAACTAGAAGCCATGTTACCAATCACTAAATGAAAAAACAAAAATATAATACTGACGCTGGGAAACACGAGAAATAGAGTATTGAGCAAGTCTAGACAGAAGCGAAAATGCAAATACGAGTACATGACATAATCTCTGTACTCAGATAAGACAAATTTCGCAAATTGGTGATATGAAAACAAATTGTGAAACAATGGCTAAATTGATGACAACAGAAAAATAGCCCATCAGGAAAACAAGCAATAACAATCATTGAAAGTATAACACACAGCATTCAAGAGAATCAATAACAGAATTGGCAGATAACAACAAGGACCAGAAGTTGAGGAGAGATATAAACACCTTTGCATTAGATAGGGTCCTTGATGATGTTGACAGCTTGACAAGTATCCGTCGGAAAGTTATCGATGATTGGTTACCATTAACCAACAACGTTTTGACGATGTTCCTATCAGTGATTGTCTGATAGTATATTTTACATAATTCTATATAGGGGCTATCAAACAGTTATTAAACCGAGGTTATTATTTTTTTTAAAAATAGTTTTACAGAAAAACGAACCAAGTAATAATAGAATTAGTTCACTGTTATAGAAAAACTGGTAAATGTGGCACTTGAATGATTGAAGTCTGAGAACCATTGCTCTACGTTCTTGATCCTTCTCTGCTACCACATCTCCCCTCCCTTCACTCTTCGTTTTCTGCCTTCCTTTTGACAACAAAATGCGTGCATCAAGTCATTCGTGTATCTCGTTGTTCCCTACGGAGCATGGAGACACCACGGCAGATGATCTCCTTGCAGAAAGCGTGCACCAAATTATTCATGTGGTCGTACAGCCGTGGTTTCTGTAGCAAATTGTTTAAAGTTATCAAGTTGCCAGCTCCATGCGCAACATCTTATTAGTCGCCTCGTACGACATGCATGTGGGAGAAGTAGTCCTATTCTTCCCCAGCTCTTCGAAGCCCCCTCCCCCCTGGGAACTACACGGGGCATGTACAGGAATAAACTATGTTTAATCTCACCCACTGCGGTAAACGTTATGGGGTTCAGAGATCGAAACCTGG
Source organism: Oreohelix idahoensis (assembly GCA_024509875.1). Lineage (NCBI taxonomy): Eukaryota > Metazoa > Mollusca > Gastropoda > Stylommatophora > Oreohelicidae > Oreohelix > Oreohelix idahoensis. Next base: position 46,401 of record JAMPIV010009455.1, on the reverse strand, counting down.
TGACGCCATATTCAAGTGTCTACCCAGCTGTAAATGAGTATATGACTCTGCTTTTGAGTTAGGGAATACAATGTCAGCGAGAAATGGAACTGGTCACTCTACCTCATAAAGCTGGACTAAATATAAGGAAATCTCTAACACATCTCTCCCCTACGTCAGTATCTGCTATGGGACAACGTTTCCCTTCATTACCCAACTCATAGTTTTATTTTTTTATAAAATGTTGACTCGTTTTGGCGCGGCGCGCTCGATTCAACCTAGATACGGGGTCCGTTGGTTATATTAGTAAATAAATATTAGACAAACATAAAGGTATGTTTTCAGGAACTCGTAAGAAATGAAGAAGTAGAACACTAGACAACAGAAAAACAACAGACGTGAGTGGCTTACCCAGGACTCGAACCCCGGACCTTCCGTGCGACAACACCGCCTAGCTATGCAAGCAAATCACACTATCCTCCTGGCCATCTAGGCATCACCAAAAAATGAAGCTTCGATGATCGGTCATTAGTGCGAACCGCAAGACACAACACCGGAAGTTTACAATGGGTGGCCCAGCCCATTAATGACGCAATCACTTCTGTTGTTCCCCTATTATACAGTATATGCCAGTCCACACAAGACAGAGACCTTAATATTGTGTCTAGTAAATGATAGTAGACTTAAGAACAGTAAGTATAGAACAGAGGGTAGGTTTTTGGTATTGTATAAACATTTATAACACATAAGGAAGGGAAACCCGAGGCCTGTAAACAGTAAATGAATATTAGACAAACATAAAGGTATGTTTTCAGGCACTCGTAAGAAATGAAGAAGTAGAACACTAGACAACAGAAAAACAACAGACGTGAGTGGCTTATCCAGGACTCGAACCCCGGACCTTCCGTGCGACAACACCGCCTAGCTATGCAAGCGAATCACATATTAGGGCGCATGTTCAAATATTTAAAAATCATGACGTCTGAGTATAGTCTTTATTTAAATAAAATTTTGCCTCTCGTTTTGGCGACGCGCGTCCTGTTCAACCCAGTCGGTTATATTAGGGCGCATGTCCAAATAAAAAAGACTTTTAAGTCTGCTGATACTGATCAAAATAAATTTTTGCTTTACTTAACGCTGTTTTAATATTCCAGTGTTCAGACATTCTGCAATGTCATGATGGCTAGACGAACCATTCTGGGCCTGGTGACTGTGGGTCTTATAATATACAATTACCCGCTGTGGACAAGTCAAGTTTTTGAGGTCACCAGAAATAACGTCACACATAGATGGTGCGCTAGCTATAGGCAGTACGTTGTTTTACTCAAGGTAACGCAGTTTGATTAAATGTGTAATCTTATTATTATTTAATTTTTTTTTTTTTCATTCTGTTTTGCCATTTTGTGTGTGTGCTGTACAGTGTCATGTTTATACTGTATTAAAGCAAACTTGGCTAGGCCGAAGACGAGCAGCAAAATAAGACCAAATATTACACATACATGTTGTCTGACAGCAGATAAGTTAGCACATCCCAAACCAGATATTAACTTTCCAACCATTCTTAACAGTCTAAATGGTTGGGAGATGGCATTAGATCCACATACCTTGAAATTATTAAATAAGTAAATATTACACATAAAGGTATGTTTCAGGCACTCGTGAGAAATCAAGAAGTAGAAAACTACACAACAGAAAAACAACAGAAGTGAGTGGCTTACCGGAGAATCGAGCCTAGGGCCTTCCGAACGGCACCACCGTCTAGCTACGGAAGCGAATTACACTATCCTCCCTGCTTACTTGAAATTATTTTCTGAGTACTGCTAGATACAGTCTGAGGACTGCTAGATACAGTCTGAGTACTGCTAGATACAGTCTGAGGACTGCTAGATACAGTCTGAGTACTGCTTGATACAGTCTGAGGTCTGCTAGATACAGTCTGAATACTGCTAGATACAGTCTGAGTACTGCTAGATACAGTCTGAGTACTGCTAGATACAGTCTGAGGACTACTAGATACAGTCTGAGTACTGCTAGACACAGTCTGAGTACTGCTAGATACAGTCTGAGTACTGCTAGATACAGTCTGAGGACTGCTAGATACAGTCTGAGTACTGCTAGATACAGTCTGAGGACTACTGGATGCAGTCTAAGTACTGCTAGATACAGTCTGAGAACTACTGGATACAGTCTGAGTACTGCTAGGTACAGTCTGAGGACTACTGGATGCAGTCTGAGTACTGCTAGATACAGTCTGAGAACTACTGTATACAGTCTGAGTACTGCTAGATACAGTCTGAGGACTACTGGATACAGTCTGAGTACTGCTAGATACAGTCTGAGGACTACTGGATGCAGTCTGAGTACTGCTAGATACAGTCTGAGAACTACTGGATACAGTCTGAGTACTACTAGATACAGTCTGAGGACTACTGGATACAGTCGAGTACTGCTAGATACAGTCTGAGGACTACTGGATACAGTCTGAGTACTGCTAGATACAGTCTGAGAACTACTGGATACAGTCGAGTACTGCTAGATACAGTCTGAGGACTACTGGATACAGTCTGAGTACTGCTAGATACAGTCTGAGGACTACTGGATACAGTCTGAGTACTGCTAGATACAGTCTGAGACTACTGGATACAGTCGAAGTACTGCTAGATACAGTCTGAGGACTACTGGATGCAGTCTGAGTACTGCTAGATACAGTCTGAGAACTACTGGATACAGTCTGAGTACTGTTAGATACAGTCTGAGGACTACTGGATACAGTCGAGTACTGCTAGATACAGTCTGAGGACTACTGGATACAGTCTTAGTTCTGCTAGATACAGTCTGAGGACTACTGGATACAGTCGAGTAGTGCTAGATACAGTCTGAAGACTACTGGATACAGTCTGAGTACTGCTAGATACAGTCTGAGGACTACTGGATACAGTCTGAGTACTGCTAGATACAGTCTGAGGACTACTGGATACAGTCTGAGTACTGCTAGATACAGTCTGAGGACTACTGGATACAGTCTGAGTACTGCTAGATACAGTCTGAGGACTACTGGGTACAGCGCTACACTCGCTCCAGGTTGTACTTATTGAGCTGACAGTGCCATTTGAATCCAAGACTAGACAAATAGCGCGCGTACAAAATGGCCAAACATAATAATCTGGTAACGGAGTTGAGGCATGACAAGTTTACAGCAAAAGCCATAGCTGTTGAGGTAGGTGTTGAGTGGCTACCTCAGTGTATGATCTACTGAATTCGCTCGGCCTGAAGGGGCACATTCAAGAACCAGGGCTGACTTAAGAGACTCGGCGAAACTACGGAATGGGTATGATGTTGGCTGTGGAGCAACTGCAATGGACTATAGACAGTAATTTACATGCCAACATAGTGGTTACTTTCACAACTGCTTCACTATGGCAGAATGGATAATATCTGAGTGAATTCGGAAGTTGCAACCCAAGCAGAATGAGCTCATATCCCATCGCAGTCGGAAAGAAAACAAGAGGCTGACACTTGTGAATCATGACCCAAATGCCCCCTCCCCCTTTCCCCCTTCACTTCCCCCACTTTTTTTAAGAGTGTTAAGGAGATAAAAGAGTTGAAGTTCTTGTATGATGGAGAACAGCTTCTGGTAGCAGATGTCCTCTTGTTGTAACACCATGTCTATCGTGTATTCAAAACATTAACAACTTCTCGGTCTGAAAAGAGAATTATCTGTTAACTTAAATAGAGAGATTTGTCACCTCAACATTTGCTCAAGTTTGATTAGAAGCAGTAATTCTGTTTGTCCATCAAATCATTCATGAAAATAATAAAAGAAAGAAAGGCGACAGACAGACAGGCAGACAGACAGGCAGGCATGCAAGCAGGCAGACAGACAGACAAACGGCATAAAGACAGACAGACCGACAGAAAGACACACAGACAAAAATACAGATAAACATATTCATAAAGATAAGACAGACAGGCAGGTTGACAGACAGACAGAGAGACCAAAAGACATATAAAGACAGGCACGCAGACAGAAAGACAGACAAAGAGACAGACAGAAAGACAAACAAGCAAAAAGACAGACGGTCAGGGAGACAGATAGATAGATATGCAGACAAACAGACAGACGACACACCAAGGCTATAGTTCTGACGATCCCTGGTCCAAATGCTCGATCTGCCTATCACTTCTGTTGTTGTTTTTTTTTTTTTTTTTTTTTTTTGCATTTTTGATTCTTTCTGTCTGTCTGTCTTTCTTTTTTCTTAACGAGTACCTATCATTTATCTAGTTTCGTTAGTTATTTACTACAGACATGCCTTTTGTTTTATTGGTTTTGTCTATTTTAGATATTTCTGTGACATGTCAGTGAATGAATGACAAGCAGAGGAAATTGAAAAAAAAAAAAAAAAAAAAAAAACTAATCAAATAAACCAATCGGATCATTGATTACAGATTTATGTAGATTGTTGTTCGCGCGTTTAACTCCTTATGCACTACATGAAACCTGTATCATAGCACTCATGCGTTCTTACGTCAGAGGTTTATGTATCTATTGGTTTTACATATTGACGTTGCCAGTCCAAGCACAACCTCATATTCCTCGCCTGTTACGACATATCTGGGGTATTTATGTCAACATTTATATACAAAACTTTCAAAAAGATTTAAATCAGAGATCATTTTTTTTTTAAATTGAAGTTTTGCCTTCTTTTTGGCTAGGCGCTGCGATCAACCTAGACACGAGGTCCGTTGGTTATAGTTTGGTTATAGTTTGGTTATAGTTTGGTTTTAAAGGACCATCTTCATTACACACGGACAACTCCATCAAGTGCTCCGATCTCCTCCCTTAGATCACACAAGGAGTGATCGCAGCACAGTGCACGAACTCCGTAGCACCGGCGAGAATCCTAATGTGTGTATATAGGAATCACAAATTCTATAAATATTTTTGTGGTGGGTAGGTTTCTAATTTTTTTAATTTTGCCAGGGCAGCGGCCTGATAGTCATACTCTTTACGATTTCCAACTGCGTGGGATTTTTAACGGTCTTTTATATTTGGACATGCGCCCTAATATAACCGACTAGGTTGAACGGGACGCGCCTCGCCAAAACGAGGCAAAAGTTTTACATTAAAAAAAAAAAAAACGTGCGCAACTTGCACACGGGACCTCCTATTTTTTCGCACCTATCCGAGATGGCTAGGCATCCGATCTCACTACCTAGGAGACCAGGAGGGAGTTTGACATCATTAGATGACATCATCTGGTTCTGAAAAAAAAATTCCATAAATTATATTCTTTCAACTGGGAATCGAACCATGTCCTCTAGAACTCGAGGCGGACGCCATACCTCTTAGTCAATCCGACCCCATTGGTTATATTAGGGCGAAAGTCCACATATAACAGATCTTGTGGGCTGAAAAATGATGTAACTATTCAGAGATCAGGAAACACAGTTACGCTATACTAAACCACTATGTCGTACATTCTTTCTTTTCAGTGGTTGTCTTTCTTGGATATGCTGACCACCTTAGTTATCCCCTCTTTGCTCATTATTGTCTTAATGGTCGCCATAACATTCAGCTTAATCAAATCGCTCAAACGTCAATCAAGGCTTCAGTCTAGTTCTGTCAGGCCAGTGCGACAGAACGGGAAAGCTGGCGCCTTTGCCCGCCCTAGCAAGTCTAGCAGTTCACCTCAAGCGAAGGTGAGTGAAATGTTAGACGAGCCAGGTATTTTTGTCTTTTGCATTAATACATCTATTAAGCATAAACGAAAAGAGAAGCTTCAGTGCCACAGACTGACCAGCCAAACAACATCACAACAGCCAAACAACATCACAACAGCCAAACAACATCACAACAGCCAAACAACATCACAACAGCAAAACAAATCATTAAAAAACAACTGCAAAGAGAACTGGCTACACACCTGGGCAATACCTAAAACAGACAGGCGGCTCTTCAAGCATATACCAGCATTATTTAAGGGGAGGAGCTACCGTGAAATGCTATTTTCATTATTAATCACACGATTTCAATGAAAATGCACAGACTTAACCTACATCAATCACAGACTTAACCTACATCAATCACAGACTTAACCTACATCAATCACAGACTTAACCTACATCAATCACAGACTTAACCTACATCAATCACAGACTTAACCTACATCAATCACATACTTAACCTACATCAATCACAGACTTAACCTACATCAATCACAGACTTAACCTACATCAATCACAGACTTAACCTACATCAATCACAGACTTAACCTACATCAATCACAGACTTAACCTACATCAATCACAGACTTAACCTACATCAATCACAGACTTAACCTACATCAATCACAGACTTAACCTACATCAATCACAGACTTAACCTACATCAATCACAGACATAACCTACATCAATCACAGACATAACCTACATCAATCACAGACTTAACCTACATCAATCACAGACTTAACCTACATCAATCACAGACTTAACCTACATCAATCACAGACTTAACCTACATCAATCACAGATTTAACCTACATCAATCACAGACTCAACCTACATCAATCACAGACTTAACCTACATCAATCACAGACATAACCTACATCAATCACAGACATAACCTACATCAATCACAGACTTAACCTACATCAATCACAGACTTAACCTACATCAATCACAGACATAACCTACATCAATCACAGACTTAACCTACATCAATCACAGACTTAACCTACATCAATCACAGACTTAACCTACATCAATCACAGACTTAACCTACATCAATCACAGACTTAACCTACATCAATCACAGACTTAACCTACATCAATCACAGACTTAACCTACATCAATCACAGACTTAACCTACATCAATCACAGACTTAACCTACATCAATCACAGACATAACCTACATCAATCACAGACATAACCTACATCAATCACAGACTTAACCTACATCAATCACAGACATAACCTACATCAATCACAGACATAACCTACATCAATCACAGACTTAACCTACATCAATCACAGACTTAACCTACATCAATCACAGACTTAACCTACATCAATCACAGACTTAACCTACATCAATCACAGACTTAACCTACATCAATCACAGACTTAACCTACATCAATCACAGACTCAACCTACATCAATCACAGACTTAACCTACATCAATCACAGACATAACCTACATCAATCACAGACATAACCTACATCAATCACAGACTTAACCTACATCAATCACAGACTTAACCTACATCAATCACAGACATAACCTACATCAATCACAGACTTAACCTACATCAATCACAGACTTAACCTACATCAATCACAGACTTAACCTACATCAATCACAGACTTAACCTACATCAATCACAGACTTAATCTACATCAATCACAGACTTAACCTACATCAATCATTGATACGTATAATGAAGAGTTCGATGATATTACTTAATTGGTTGCCATAGAAACGGCGGCCATATTGGATTAAATTGTTCTATTTCATTTTGCTAAGGCTTTTTTATTTATTTAGCTATCAATACCAAATTTAAACACAATCTTTATGACTAGCAATAATCCGTCAAAATTGACAGGTTTTTAATTATCGGGTGTTGTTTCTGTTACATGTATTACAGACGTTACTATCACTACTATGGTCATTTCATTGCAGGCGACCGTCATTAGATATTTGTAGTGAAAATTATATGGATGTATTAAATATGAAGACTTGGAGTAACCTTGTCTAAATGACATGTGGAACAGTGATAATGATCTAATGGACCGTAACTTGACTAAATAACTAACATTTCTTTTATGACAACACTAGCAATTACCCGTCAAAATTGACAGGTTTTTAATTGCAGCCATCTTATCATTTTGATCCATAATAATAAGTCTGTAATACTTTAACATTTTGTCTTGAAGAAACAATCAAAAACTTACATTTTAAAATTATTTTTAAGAAAATGTTGAGTTAAATCCGTGTCCCGAATGAAACTGGACAGAAGAGTATCTTGATTGTCTGTTGATTTAATCTGTATCTCCGCACCTTCCTGTCTCCAGTTCATGTACTGTTTATCAATTGTGTTGTTGGGTTCTTTCCATAATCAAAATGTTCATGCACACCGTCATTTGCGCACTTTTCTATTTTCGGGAGAGTACATATAAGTGAAACAATACAATTATTGTCTAACTTTTGACCACAGTTGCACCCCTTAGCTGTGGTTCAAAGTTAATGTACTCTCTCGAAAATAGAAAAGTGCGCAAATGACGGTGTGCATGATGTGACCGACCGACGTACTTACGGCGGGAGTTATGGTATTGGATTATATTTTAAAACTTTTGTCATATTGGATTTTTGATAACTTAAGTAGATCTTCAGATACAGAACTTTAAAATTTGTATGTAAAAAAATAACAATTTTTTCAGAATTTTACAACATTATTTGCAATAAGTCAAGATTTTGATAAGATATCACAAATTGGATCTGACAAACGTTTTATTATACAATGGCAAAGTATTTGTGCCAAATCTCATATTGATTGACTAACAACCATGCAAGTTATAAGAACATTATTAACAAAAAACAAAGTTCTGAGAAAATCACGATTTTCTTCATAAGAAAATTACAGTTTCTGAAGAAAATACTATGTACAAAATCACAATACACCGACTTAGCACGTGATCTGACAAATGATTTTCACATATTTAGATTCAGGATATAAATTATGTGAATCTTTATTGTACAGGACAGCTTCATCGGTGCTCCTATCTCCTCCCTTGGATCGCAGGAGGGTCTCAGCACAGTGCACGAACTCCGTAGCACCGGCGAGAATCCTAATGTGTGCATATAGGAATCACACATTCTATAAATATTTTTGTGGTGGGTAGGTTTCTAATTTTTCTAAACAATTTCCCCGGGCAGCTGCCTTATGGCTTAATCTTTACGATTTCCGATTGCTGAGGGATTTTTAACGTGCACAACTTGCACACGGGACCTCCTATTTTTTCGCCCTTATCCGAGAAGGCTAGGGATCCGATCTCACTACCCAGGAGACAGGGAGGAGTATGACATCATTAAGACCACTGGTTCTGACAAACAAAATTCCATAAATTATATTCCCTCTACTGGTAATCGAACCTGAAAACTTAAGTATTCGAGGCGGACGTCATAACTCTTAGCCACTTCGACTCCAACGATCTTCTTGTACGCACTATAACGTGAGTAACACTTTGCGTACGCACTTTCAAATGCTTGAAATTGTGTGTACGCACTCTACATTCTACAAGCTCATAAATCGGTGGGCCATTTTGTAAGATGCCTTGCACAAAGTGCTTCATTTACTCTTGGGTGGGTTTGAAAAAAAAAATAGAAAAAAGATGATTCGTCTTACGAGGACAAAAAAAAACCAAAGAAAATAGCCAACTTTTCGGCCACAAGGCCTTCGTCAGGGAAAGGACAGAAAGTGAGGGCTAGATAGGACATATAAGAATCAAAATAAATGTAAACATAAAACCATGGTACTCCCCTAAAGGCAGCTAAGACCTAGCACGTCTGCCATTTACTCTTACGGCTGCTATTTTTGCGTAAGCAAGGTAAACTTGCCCAATCATTCTTAGGAGGAACCTTAGGACTACTTTGTCGAGAGTATTGATCCCTGTGTAGTCCCCAGGGGTCTCTGAGGGGTCACAGAACGAATAGGACTACTCCTCCCTCAAGTATGTCGTAAGAGGCTAATATCACGTGGGCTGGCAAGCTCATCATTTTAGACATGTTGCTGCACAAACAACCTGCACCCCCCGCCCCCCCCCCCCCCCCCCACTACAAGAGCTCCTGGATCTTCTGATTTAGGTTTTCTACAAGGCGTCATCTCAAGTGGTTGCCCCGTGCTTCATAAGGAGCCAAAATAGAAAAGAAGAATATGTGGCTCTAGGATCCAGTGGCAGATCTACATTTTCTTTGACGCTTGAACTCTTGGAGGGGCTCCATTTATCAAAACAAAAACACAAAAAAAAAACGTTGTGATGGGAAAGAAACGTATTAGAGAGAAAACTGTACTTGGGGACCCAGAAACTCAAGTTCCATTAGCTTCATAGTAGATCCACCTCTGCTTGGATCCATACAGTTGATAACACTGCCTACCAGCACGAACATTACAATTTCTGAGCAGCATTAGTCGCGCTTCCGCGTCTGACAGCGAGCCATAATTCCCTCCCCAAGGTCATTGTACAACCTTTATGGGGTACAAATAAGTATCACGTGTTTCTCCCCCTAGGAACAATCAGTTGGTCACAAGCATGAAACGTGAAAATAATGTGCTATTGCGACAATGGTTTCTGTAGCTATTTAGTTTTATATAATGGAAGTGCTCACTCCCAATAGAATCTCATCATCTTATTATACACCTATTGGGAGTTGTGATCCTAAATTTTAGATTCTTCGGACCCTGCCAGTAAATTATTGTGGTGGTTCTGTAATCTGTGGTAATAAATCAGTGCGGGGCTTCTCTGGTAGAGTAAAGGGGAAAACCGTCGCTGAACATAGCAGGGGCTTACAAGATAACAACCTCCAGCATGAGAATGGAGGTAAAGGCAGTTTCTGCTGCCTTAAGATGGCTGTCTGAGACTTTATTAACAAAGGCAGTTATTGTATCAGACTCACAATCCATGCTTCGAGAGGTCCAAAATGGTTGGCTTCGACATGAATGGAAAACCTCCATAGAAGCATCGAATCTTCAAGAACTGATATGGATCTACTGTCCTGGTCAAGCCGGGGTACGTGGCGATGAAAGAGCTGACAGACTAGCTTCAAGAGCACACATAAAAGGTGGATTGGACATGGATAAGGAAGAAATACTGAGGGCAATTCATGATCGCCTATTAGAGAATGACACTGCAATCGATGAATCATCAAGGCTAAGACTGCTGGAATTTGGCATCAAATGTAAGACCAGCAGGGATGGACATATGAGAGGACGCATCCGCCGTGTATACAACCAGTGCGCAACAGGAACAATTAGCATTCATTACCATTTGACATTTGCTGAGAGAGACTGAGCACCTATGGGTTTGCCCGGAGTGCAATGACGTCGATTCTGATTAACTTTTTTTTTTTTTTTTGTTGCGTACGCCCACCATTACTCGAGGCGAAATCTCAGGTTAGTATGTCTAACCTGAGACTGATTTTTACGTGAGTATCCCTTTTTTTCTTGTACGGAGACAGGTGTCCCTCGCCATTCAGGCAGATACTCGCCGATTTCGGAGGTACCCATTAGAGCTGGGTCGGCTCAGGAGCCGCAAGTCCCTGGTCGACGACACTCCTTCAGATGTCCTCGCCCGGGTTTGATCCTGGGTCATCCGGTCGCCAACGCAGTTTGGTAACCACTCCACCAGCGCGGCTCCCTACATTAATATTGTGATAGACTCTCCTTTCGTCTACACAATGACCTCATTAAACCAAGCAGACGTGAGATTTGAATTAACGTTTTGTGGTGTCTTATTAATTCTGAATTTGTTTAAAGTAAATGTCCACGTGTCCTGTTTATATTTATGATACCAGACAACAGTCTACTTATGTTTCCAGTAAATTAATATGAAACAAATATAAAGGTATGTTATCAGGCACCCGCAGGAAATAAAGAAGCAGAACACCAGACAACAGAAAAACAACAGACATGAGTGGCTTACCCAGGATTTGAACACTGGACCTTCCGTGCGACAACCCCGCCTAGCCATGCAAGCGAATCGCACTATCCGCTCTGCCATCTACGCATCATCAATAAAATGATGTTTCAATGGCAGGTCAATAGTGCGAACCACAATACACGACACCAGAAGTCCTCCATGGGCAGTTCAGCCTATTAATGACGCAATCACTTCTGTTGTATTTCTATCAAGCAGTATAGGCCGAATCCAACAAGACCCTTAGGACCTTTAATACTGTGTCCAGTAAATGATAGTAGACTAGAACAGTGAGAACAGGATAGTGGGTAGGTTTGGTATTGTACAAACATTTATTACAAATAAGGGAGGGAAACCTGAGGCCTGTAAACAGTAAATTAATATGAAACAAATATAAAGGTATGTTATCAGGCACTCGCAGGAAATAAAGAAGCAGAACACCAGACAACAGAAAAACAACAGACATGAGTGGCTTACCCAGGATTTGAACACTGGACCTTCCGTGCGACAACCCCGCCTAGCCATGCAAGCGAATCGCACTATCCGCTCTGCCATCTACGCATCATCAATAAAATGATGTTTCAATGGCAGGTCAATAGTGCGAACCACAATACACGACACCAGAAGTCCTCCATGGGCAGTTCAGCCTATTAATGACGCAATCACTTCTGTTGTATTTCTATCAAGCAGTATAGGCCGAATCCAACAAGACCCTTTAGGACCTTAATACTGTGTCCAGTAAATGATAGTAGACTAGAACAGTGAGAACAGGATAGTGGGTAGGTTTGGTATTGTACAAACATTTATTACAAATAAGGGAGGGAAACCTGAGGCCTGTAAACAGTAAATTAATATGAAACAAATATAAAGGTATGTTATCAGGCACTCGCAGGAAATAAAGAAGTAGAACACCAGACAACAGAAAAACAACAGACATGAGTGGCTTACCCAGGATTTGAACACTGGACCTTCCGTGCGACAACCCCGCCTAGCCATGCAAGCGAATCGCACTATCCGCTCTGCCATCTACGCATCATCAAAAAATGATGTTTCAATGGCAGGTCAATAGTGCGAACCACAATACACGACACCAGAAGTCCTCCATGGGCAGTTCAGCCTATTAATGACGCAATCACTTCTGTTGTATTTCTATCAAGCAGTATAGGCCGAATCCAACAAGACCTTTAGGACCTTAATACTGTGTCCAGTAAATGATAGTAGACTAGAACAGTGAGAACAGGATAGTGGGTAGGTTTGGTATTGTACAAACATTTATTACAAATAAGGGAGGGAAACCTGAGGCCTGTAAACAGTAAATTAATATGAAACAAATATAAAGGTATGTTATCAGGCACTCGCAGGAAATAAAGAAGTAGAACACCAGACAACAGAAAAACAACAGACATGAGTGGCTTACCCAGGATTTGAACACTGGACCTTCCGTGCGACAACCCCGCCTAGCCATGCAAGCGAATCGCACTATCCGCTCTGCCATCTACGCATCATCAATAAAATGATGTTTCAATGGCAGGTCAATAGTGCGAACCACAATACACGACACCAGAAGTCCTCCATGGGCAGTTCAGCCTATTAATGACGCAATCACTTCTGTTGTATTTCTATCAAGCAGTATAGGCCGAATCCAACAAGACCTTTAGGACCTTAATACTGTGTCCAGTAAATGATAGTAGACTAGAACAGTGAGAACAGGATAGTGGGTAGGTTTGGTATTGTACAAACATTTATTACAAATAAGGGAGGGAAACCTGAGGCCTGTAAACAGTAAATTAATATGAAACAAATATAAAGGTATGTTATCAGGCACTCGCAGGAAATAAAGAAGTAGAACACCAGACAACAGAAAAACAACAGACATGAGTGGCTTACCCAGGATTTGAACACTGGACCTTCCGTGCGACAACCCCGCCTAGCCATGCAAGCGAATCGCACTATCCGCTCTGCCATCTACGCATCATCAAAAAAATGATGTTTCAATGGCAGGTCAATAGTGCGAACCACAATACACGACACCAGAAGTCCTCCATGGGCAGTTCAGCCTATTAATGACGCAATCACTTCTGTTGTATTTCTATCAAGCAGTATAGGCCGAATCCAACAAGACCTTTAGGACCTTAATACTGTGTCCAGTAAATGATAGTAGACTAGAACAGTGAGAACAGGATAGTGGGTAGGTTTGGTATTGTACAAACATTTATTACAAATAAGGGAGGGAAACCTGAGGCCTGTAAACAGTAAATTAATATGAAACAAATATAAAGGTATGTTATCAGGCACTCGCAGGAAATAAAGAAGCAGAACACCAGACAACAGAAAAACAACAGACATGAGTGGCTTACCCAGGATTTGAACACTGGACCTTCCGTGCGACAACCCCGCCTAGCCATGCAAGCGAATCACACTATCCGCTCTGCCATCTACGCATCATCAAAAAATGATGTTTCAATGGCAGGTCAATAGTGCGAACCACAATACACGACACCAGAAGTCCTCCATGGGCAGTTCAGCCTATTAATGACGCAATCACTTCTGTTGTATTTCTATCAAGCAGTATAGGCCGAATCCAACAAGACCTTTAGGACCTTAATACTGTGTCCAGTAAATGATAGTAGACTAGAACAGTGAGAACAGGATAGTGGGTAGGTTTGGTATTGTACAAACATTTATTACAAATAAGGGAGGGAAACCTGAGGCCTGTAATCAGTAAATTAATATGAAACAAATATAAAGGTATGTTATCAGGCACTCGCAGGAAATAAAGAAGTAGAACACCAGACAACAGAAAAACAACAGACATGAGTGGCTTACCCAGGATTTGAACACTGGACCTTCCGTGCGACAACCCCGCCTAGCCATGCAAGCGAATCGCACTATCCGCTCTGCCATCTACGCATCATCAAAAAATGATGTTTCAATGGCAGGTCAATAGTGCGAACCACAATACACGACACCAGAAGTCCTCCATGGGCAGTTCAGCCTATTAATGACGCAATCACTTCTGTTGTATTTCTATCAAGCAGTATAGGCCGAATCCAACAAGACCCTTAGGACCTTAATACTGTGTCCAGTAAATGATAGTAGACTAGAACAGTGAGAACAGGATAGTGGGTAGGTTTGGTATTGTACAAACATTTATTACAAATAAGGGAGGGAAACCTGAGGCCTGTAAACAGTAAATTAATATGAAACAAATATAAAGGTATGTTATCAGGCACTCGCAGGAAATAAAGAAGTAGAACACCAGACAACAGAAAAACAACAGACATGAGTGGCTTACCCAGGATTTGAACACTGGACCTTCCGTGCGACAACCCCGCCTAGCCATGCAAGCGAATCACACTATCCGCTCTGCCATCTACGCATCATCAAAAAATGATGTTTCAATGGCAGGTCAATAGTGCGAACCACAATACACGACACCAGAAGTCCTCCATGGGCAGTTCAGCCTATTAATGACGCAATCACTTCTGTTGTATTTCTATCAAGCAGTATAGGCCGAATCCAACAAGACCCTTAGGACCTTAATACTGTGTCCAGTAAATGATAGTAGACTAGAACAGTGAGAACAGGATAGTGGGTAGGTTTGGTATTGTACAAACATTTATTACAAATAAGGGAGGGAAACCTGAGGCCTGTAAACAGTAAATTAATATGAAACAAATATAAAGGTATGTTATCAGGCACTCGCAGGAAATAAAGAAGTAGAACACCAGACAACAGAAAAACAACAGACATGAGTGGCTTACCCAGGATTTGAACACTGGACCTTCCGTGCGACAACCCCGCCTAGCCATGCAAGCGAATCGCACTATCCGCTCTGCCATCTACGCATCATCAAAAAATGATGTTTCAATGGCAGGTCAATAGTGCGAACCACAATACACGACACCAGAAGTCCTCCATGGGCAGTTCAGTCTATTAATGACGCAATCACTTCTGTTGTATTTCTATCAAGCAGTATAGGCCGAATCCAACAAGACCCTTAGGACCTTAATACTGTGTCCAGTAAATGATAGTAGACTAGAACAGTGAGAACAGGATAGTGGGTAGGTTTGGTATTGTACAAACATTTATTACAAATAAGGGAGGGAAACCTGAGGCCTGTAAACAGTAAATTAATATGAAACAAATATAAAGGTATGTTATCAGGCACTCGCAGGAAATAAAGAAGTAGAACACCAGACAACAGAAAAACAACAGACATGAGTGGCTTACCCAGGATTTGAACACTGGACCTTCCGTGCGACAACCCCGCCTAGCCATGCAAGCGAATCGCACTATCCGCTCTGCCATCTACGCATCATCAATAAAATGATGTTTCAATGGCAGGTCAATAGTGCGAACCACAATACACGACACCAGAAGTCCTCCATGGGCAGTTCAGCCTATTAATGACGCAATCACTTCTGTTGTATTTCTATCAAGCAGTATAGGCCGAATCCAACAAGACCCTTAGGACCTTAATACTGTGTCCAGTAAATGATAGTAGACTAGAACAGTGAGAACAGGATAGTGGGTAGGTTTGGTATTGTACAAACATTTATTACAAATAAGGGAGGGAAACCTGAGGCCTGTAAACAGTAAATTAATATGAAACAAATATAAAGGTATGTTATCAGGCACCCGCAGGAAATAAAGAAGCAGAACACCAGACAACAGAAAAACAACAGACATGAGTGGCTTACCCAGGATTTGAACACTGGACCTTCCGTGCGACAACCCCGCCTAGCCATGCAAGCGAATCGCACTATCCGCTCTGCCATCTACGCATCATCAATAAAATGATGTTTCAATGGCAGGTCAATAGTGCGAACCACAATACACGACACCAGAAGTCCTCCATGGGCAGTTCAGCCTATTAATGACGCAATCACTTCTGTTGTATTTCTATCAAGCAGTATAGGCCGAATCCAACAAGACCCTTAGGACCTTTAATACTGTGTCCAGTAAATGATAGTAGACTAGAACAGTGAGAACAGGATAGTGGGTAGGTTTGGTATTGTACAAACATTTATTACAAATAAGGGAGGGAAACCTGAGGCCTGTAAACAGTAAATTAATATGAAACAAATATAAAGGTATGTTATCAGGCACTCGCAGGAAATAAAGAAGCAGAACACCAGACAACAGAAAAACAACAGACATGAGTGGCTTACCCAGGATTTGAACACTGGACCTTCCGTGCGACAACCCCGCCTAGCCATGCAAGCGAATCGCACTATCCGCTCTGCCATCTACGCATCATCAAAAAATGATGTTTCAATGGCAGGTCAATAGTGCGAACCACAATACACGACACCAGAAGTCCTCCATGGGCAGTTCAGCCTATTAATGACGCAATCACTTCTGATTGCGTCATTAATAGGCTGAACTGCCCATGGAGGACTTCTGGTGTCGTGTATTGTGGTTCGCACTATTGACCTGCCATTGAAACATCATTTTATTGATGATGCGTAGATGGCAGAGCGGATAGTGTGATTCGCTTGCATGGCTAGGCGGGGTTGTCGCACGGAAGGTCCAGTGTCAAATCCTGGGTAAGCCACTCATGTCTGTTGTTTTTCTGTTGTCTGGTGTTCTGCTTCTTTATTTCCTGCGGGTGCCTGATAACATACCTTTATATTTGTTTCATATTAATTTACTGTTTACAGGCCTCAGGTTTCCCTCCCTTATTTGTAATAAATGTTTGTACAATACCAAACCTACCCACTATCCTGTTCTCACTGTTCTAGTCTACTATCATTTACTGGACACAGTATTAAAGGTCCTAAGGGTCTTGTTGGATTCGGCCTATACTGCTTGATAGAAATACAACAGAAGTGATTGCGTCATTAATAGGCTGAACTGCCCATGGAGGACTTCTGGTGTCGTGTATTGTGGTTCGCACTATTGACCTGCCATTGAAACATCATTTATTGATGATGCGTAGATGGCAGAGCGGATAGTGTGATTCGCTTGCATGGCTAGGCGGGGTTGTCGCACGGAAGGTCCAGTGTTCAAATCCTGGGTAAGCCACTCATGTCTGTTGTTTTTCTGTTGTCTGGTGTTCTGCTTCTTTATTTCCTGCGGGTGCCTGATAACATACCTTTATATTTGTTTCATATTAATTTACTGTTTACAGGCCTCAGGTTTCCCTCCCTTATTTGTAATACTTATGTTTCCAGCTGAGGCAATGTGGGAAATAAAGAAAGTAATAAGGACCCGAATGAAATAAAAAGAAAGAAAATGAAAACAGAAAGAAAGAAGGAGGCGAAAAAGGAAAAAAAAAGAAAGAAAGAAAAAGACAGAAAGAAAGAAACAAAGAAAGAAAAAGAAAGAAATAAAGAAAGAAAGAAAATGAAAACAGAAAGAAAGGAGGAGTGGAAAGAGGAAAGAAAGAAAGAAAATGAAAATAAAAAGAAAGGAGGTGGCGGCGAAAAAGGAAAGAAACGAAGAAACAAAGAAAGAAAAAGACAGAAAGAAAGAAAGAAAGAAAAAGACAGAAAGAAAGAAAGAAAAAGAAACAAAGAAAGAAAAAGACAGAAAGAAAGAAAGAGTAAAAAAGAAAGAAACAAAGACAGAAAAAGACAGAAAGAAAGAATGACAAAGAAACAAAGAAACAAAGAAACAAAGAAAGAAAGAAAGAAAGAAAGAAAGACAAAGAAACAAAGAAAGAAAGAAACAAAGAAAGAAACAAAGAAAAAGAAAGAAAGAAAGACTGACAGAAATAAATACAAAAAAAAAACATAAAGAAAGTAATCAGTCTTACTCAACTAGCATGTAGAACCCAGAAGTTTGCTGGATTTTTTTAACAGTTCCTGAAGACATTCCGTGAAGAAAACAGAAGATCGATACAGTGTTCAGATAATAATCAAATGAATAGTTATCATTAAACCATTTCTTCCATTAAAATTTCTAGAACCTTCGCGGCACTTGACTATGTACACAGATCCCGAGGGTTTTGTTGTTTTTGGTTTTTCCTGAGACTTGGTAAAGTCGTTGAAGACGTCACTAAAATCGACCTAACGAAACCAATCAATGGTTGCGTCAACCAAGCGTTCTTGAGACATCGTCAAGCTTAGAAAGCTCCTCGCAAACTTGACTTAACAAAGAGAGATTTCGGCTGTCAAAGAATGGATTTGGAAATTGAACTTTCCGGGACAAAATAACTGGAAACTTTAAGATTACCAGAACTACCATTTCGTTCGACAACATCTAGAATGTTATGCTGTTTAGCCAGATTTTTCCGACGACTTGGCACTTCTGTCCCATAACTGTAATCAGATGCAAGACAAAATGAAAATACTTGATGAGAGATAAAAAGCACAGAGTGAAAACAAAAATAATGAGCATAAATGCAGAAAATAGTGACAAGATTGTACTAGAAGAAACACTACAACAGGATTCCACAACTACAAGAATATATATTCCAATACGGAAAATGGCAAAATAATTTAGTATCACGGAAAATACATCCATTTTCACTGCAGAGATGGTGGCAATACTAAAAGCACTAGAAATATTCTCTAATAACCCTCCCAAAAAACTAACAGTTTTAACTGACTCTCTTTCAACAATTAAAGCACTTAGAAACTTACGAGAATGTAGTAGACCTGATATAGCAGAGGAGATATTTCTGGCTACAACATACTTATATTCCAGAGGATGTTCAGTCTTAATTGCTTGGATACCTTCACATGTTGGCATAGAGGGAAATGAAAAGGCAGATAAAGAAGCCAAGAAAGGTAGATCTGATAAAAATCGAATAAATGTAGGGATGAGTAAATCAGAGATTAATAAGAGCTTAATTAAAGATTTAATAACAGATGAATGGAAAGCAGAGTGGGATAAAAATCTGAAAGGAAGACATGCATGTAAGATGTTCAAGGCTCCAACAAGAAAATGTCAGATATCTAGGGAATTGAAAATTCCCAGCAGTAAGAAACTTCTCAGACTACAGCTGGGAAAAGGCTGTTTCAGAATAGAAGAACCTTACTGTACAGGATGTCTTCAAGACAATAATATAGAACATTTCTTGTTAAAATGTAAGAGGTATGAACAAATGAGAACACCAATATTAGATTATTTGCAGGCATCAAACTTACCTATAAATATAGAGGAGGTGTTAAGAATAGACAGACCTAGGGAACTGCATAATATAGTCAAACAATATTTAACGCGAACAAAGGTTAACTATATAGTGGGTGGGAATGTGAAGGTCTGATGCTGTTCTTACAATGCATATGACTTTTAACAGGTCAAAGTCAATTAAATATCTGTTAAAGTCAGTTATATAACTGGAACCACCAGGCCTTTACACCCCTCCCCTTTAATATTATTTTTGTTCAGAGTTTCTTCTTGATTTTGTTCGTTTTTTTTATTTTTTTTTTATTTTTTGTTTGTTTTTTTGTTTTTTTTTTAACATATAGGCATAATTGGTAGTTGTGATTTTCCCTGTTTACAATGATTTGACGAGTGTGATGCCACTTTTTCATATCGGCAGTTGTTCATATTATTTGGAATTGAAAACAGTATATATCCTAATTATAACCCATCAGAGGTTGAACGGGATATTTTTCGTCATTAAATTAAAAAAAAAACTACAAGATGTAGAATCATGCATAAAATCTTGGCAGAAATATAGACACCGTTCAAGGGACATCCAATGATATCAAAATAAAAATAGAAAATGCGAGAGGAGCTTTCATTACAGTTGGAAATATATGGAGATCAAAAGAAATCAAGATCGACGCAACAATTCAGTATTTTCAACTCAAATGTCAAGTCCGTACTATTGTATAACTGTCAATCATGGAGAACAAACAAAAAACTACAACGCTACCTCAGGCAAGCGTGCCGTAGGTTCGTCACCCCTGTTCTAGGGTAGAAGAAAAGAGACCCAAAAACACAAGAAGAAGAGAATAGGAGGCTTACTTAAGAAGAGTAAATAAGACATGAATAGAACTTGAGAGGTTGTTACAGAACGGGAGAGCTTGTCAAAGAATGGCGCACAAAATCAGCTGTCAGTCGCATCAGGGAAAATTTTCAAGTAACTTCAGAGCAGAGGCAGATGCCTTAAAAACTGCAGCAGACGTCTTAGTGGCAGAAGAAAGCTCAGAGCGACAAGTAGCTCTATTCACACATGCGCTGTCAGTAATTGCAACATTGAAGAATCAGAGTAATGCCGACCTGTATTACCTAAGAGTAATACTTCACAAACTATGTCAGCAAGTCTGCTGGCTGCCTCAGTGTATGATCTACTGAAACAAGGACAGTAACGAACGAGGCTGTTGGGACTTAAAGAGTTAAGAGGTTCGGTGAAACGGAGGAAAGGACATCGGGTTGGCTGTGGAACAACCTCAAAGGGCTATGAAATTCAGGACATTAAATTTATATACAACATAATGGTTACTTTCATAATAGCCTCAAGCTGGTAGCATAGATAAAACCAGAATTGAATCTGATAGTTGCAACCAAGGTGGAGTGAGTTCAAATCGCAGCGCAGGCGGGAAATACACCAGGAGGTGGACACATGACCCAAGTGGGCCCGCCCCTCTCAGAGTGTACAGAATTCCGTACTTGTCGGACAGGGGAGTTTTCTGATTATCAGATTGCCGCCTGTTGTATCGCTCTATACAGAGTTTTCTATCCTATGTGCATCATTTCATTTTCAATATTCAAGTCTGAAATGTTTCTCCAGGAAAATCTCATATATTCATCTCATTTTATGAAAAGATTTTTAATTTTAAAATTCAGGTATTTCCAGATGAGTTCAAATATCTGACCCACTGAGCTGTTCCTAACTCGAAGTTAAGCCCAGAAATATTCAATCAGTAGCGCGGATTAAAAAGTGACAGTTCGAAATTGAGACTTCACGGCTGATCCATCACAATCGACATTTTTACTATTTTGGTATCCGGCACAAGTGAGTTTTAATTCTTCTCTTGGCTGGTAAACTGTCTGCCGTCCCCGTTGGAATTATTTCATCTTTGATCTTGATCAAACGGCGCTCTCTCTTCTAAACCTCTACACCTCACGGTAGAATAGGAACGACTCAGTAAGTAAGAACTTTGAACTCTCCAAGTTTATGAGCAAGTCGCCCGCCAGAAAAAAATGATGGAAATTAATTATGGTTAGCTCTGTCTGCCGCATGCCCTAATAACAGCATTATGTCTCTCGTGACCATTGTCCATTCCATTTCAACTTGATCTTTGTAGCCAAGCTTATCTTGACCTATGTTCAATGGTCAATGCGCCGTGGACAAAAAAATAAATAAAAGGTATGCGTATTCTTTTAATGAATGTTCGAATTAACTTTCGTAGTGCAATGTGCGCCTTGTCGGTATTTTCCCCAAAATGCAAAAGATTGCCTGACATGCGCGGTTTTTTAATGTGTGTTCAATTTAAATTTCACGGTGCATTGCGGTTTTTTTCGTATTTTCCCTAAATGCTGGCGGAACTGCATCATTGTTGGTTACAGACGCTTAACTAAGACAGTATGTAGGTGGATAAGTCAGACTTTCAAATGTCATCAAAAATAAGTTTACCGATAAAGGAGATAAAGGGGACCTCTCATGTTTAGGATTGTCTAGAGCAGAGGATCTCAGCCATTTTTCGCTCATGCGCCCCCCCCCCTTTCTGAGCCTCATCTATTTATGCCCCCCCCCCCCCCCCATAGCCACTGTTAGCTGGAAAAAGGTACTTTACCATCTTACTGTGACCCCCTAGAAATATGGCCCGGCCCCGTGGGGGGTTATATGGCCCGCGTTGAGAACCAGACAAGTTTCAGTAGAACAAGAGTTGAGGAGAAGACGCTGGGGATGGATAGGACACACATTGAGGAGACCTGTTGATAGCATT
Source organism: Oreohelix idahoensis (assembly GCA_024509875.1). Lineage (NCBI taxonomy): Eukaryota > Metazoa > Mollusca > Gastropoda > Stylommatophora > Oreohelicidae > Oreohelix > Oreohelix idahoensis. Next base: position 23,876 of record JAMPIV010009455.1, on the reverse strand, counting down.
ACAAGGCAATCCTTGTTCTGGAATCCACAGGGAAAGAGAGGCAGAGGTAGACCAAAAAACACATGGAGAAGAGAGCTGGATACACAGGTGAAAATGATGAGGAAAACATGGAAAGAACTTGAGCGGATGGCACAAGACAGGAAGACTTGGCGTGTGTTTGTTGAAGGCCTAAGCTCCTTGGGGAGCTAAAGAGTATTTATTGATTGATTGATTGAGAACCACTGGTCTCGAGCCTCGCAAAACTAAAACGGCCTCTGACTGCTAGAATTGAGCGTCGTGTTACATACAACCGATCCTGCATATAATAGTCGTTCTTTCCAGTTAATAAGTTATATTCAGTAAAAGCTCAAACAGATGGGCCCAGTGTAAAGTGCAATCTTTACTATCTTGCAATATAATACATTTATATACTTATTATGTTCGCAAATATTTTGTAAACAAAGTATTTCCTTTTTAAGTGCTTAAGGAGAAGTCATTTTTGAGTTACTTCCCTTGAAAGGAGTTCCGTCATCTTCGATCGGACTCCGCGGACGAGTCTAGGCCTACTGCGATTTATTCTTTGGCTGGGTAGGAATAGATTGTTCTGCTTCAGTATATCTATGGCCTGAATTTATACGTAGTGTTTGTATGAGTAGGACGAGTCTGTCTTATATATGGATATCTTTACATTTCTAAGTCGAACTATGTTGGTTGTCGCTAGAAAAGGTCAAAGGCTATGCAGCGGAAGTATCGCTAGCAAGGGGTGTGATTCATGGCTGCCATTCCTTGGCTAGCCGGCCTATCGCCGAAAAAGTGATCTATAAGTAGATGGGGAAAAGTGATAGTCATTTAGACATGTTGTATGTACTTTACCCCAGTGTTTATTCTCTTTTGCCAAGGAATGGCAAAGTTATATTTCGCATAGAAAGGTAAAACCACAATTTATTATGAACTTGGGCTTCGCCATCGTTGTCGATAAGCAGATGCACAGTGGTACTTTTGAAAAGAATATTTATTCAAAGGAAGATGACATTCCTATGTATCAGCACTAGATTATATGATATTATTCAATTACCTCTATGATAGAAGCTATGAAGAAATGAGGACATTTAACGAATGACCAATTTTGGTCTGTATCCAATAGTGAGTGAAGCTCACGAGAGAAGCACAGCCATGTTGAAATTCATATACTTTGTATTTATCGAGTGAGAAAAAGGGATGCCTGTACTATCGCTCGATGAACCAAGAGATCACTGCTACATGTGAGAACCCATGTCTGGGATTCCTATATCTTTATGAAAATATATATATTGAACTTTACGTGAAGGGATATTCGCTAGACGAGGTTAGGTCTAGGAGCCTTCCTATATATTGGTTATGGTCTGACGTGCCCAGTCAGTAAAGCCAGATGATTTACATGATGGAACTCTGAATGCTTATTTACGAATGCTCCATTATGATATTTGCCAAGCATGAATGCTAACTTAAGATGATATTCCTGTGATCAACATTATGCTGTCTATGTCGACATTTGTTCCTGTAACCATACACGTACTGTCCAAGTGTGCGTCCCATTAAATGTTATAAAAAGACCACCGTAGTTCCAGTACTTCTTGAATTCGAACAGTGTGAGTATGAGTGATGTACTACCAACCTGTCAACTCTATCGAATCATTCTACCATTCGCGTTCTGACATTCATATACACACTCATTGTCTACACTCACATTCTTGTCGGAGCCTCATCACGTTCCAGGACAAGATGACCTGTATGACCAAAACTGTGCTGGGTTTAATGAGTTGACAATCGTTACACTTTACTACACCAGTCCCAACATCTACATTTATCAACTGGTGGACATTCACGTCATTTAACAAATAAAACGTGATTTAACAACTACTGGCCAGTATGAGTTTAACAACTGGTGTGCCAGCTTCCTGGGTCAACCTGCACAGTGACCATATTGAGAAGTAAACTACTGAGACCAGACGTTCCTTGGGGTCTGTTACGACACACAAATACATCAACAGTACAACTCTACAGTGATGTCAGCGTGACCTGTCCTGTCGAGAGTATGCAGTAACTAGGTCAGCGTTTGTTGACATTTGGTTCGTTGGACATTTGCCATACAACTGACAGTGTTACACAGCAAGCTTGGTTGAAACATAGAACATTACACATCAGGACTGGAGAATATTTGACAGTGTTTGCGAAAGGAAATGTTATTGAACTGAGAAGTCCTACATCGATTGTTATCATTCACATCAACGATGGAGCTTCTATTTCTGTGTTGAATTTAAAATAATTAGACCAGAAGTATTTGTTTAATAAAGTACCACAGTACTGTACTATTAGGCAGTGTAACTGAGCCTTCTTTACAACACATTCTTTCTGCAACACTCTATTTACATCATATTGCCATACTATTTATGCATTTATGTATTTATGTTTAAATATTTATATGTGATATTTGTTTGTATCCAGCGGGTTGTTGTTTTGGTTGGGCGGTGTCACACAACAGAGTATCCCACGTAATAGAGGGTCTGATGTGTGCGTTTCTATAGGTGCAATTTTCTTGATTGAAAATTTGCTGCGACAGCTGTTGCTATTAGTGTTAGCTGTGAAGACTGTACTCATTGTTGTTTTTGTAATATTCCTCTGTTCTTTAGTTTGTTTTGATTTGTTTGTAATTTGTTGGTCTACCCTATTCTATCTTTCAGTTCTATTCTCAATTTATATTTATATACTGTGGCGTTATTTGTATTTGTTATCCTCTTGCGGTTTATCTTTTATTGTTTTTCCCATTTGATTTATTTCATTTCCGCAAATGTTTTCATGTTCTTCTGTATAACTGTTTTGTTTTGTGCCTGATCGACATACACTATTTAAAATATAGTTGATCATATAAATTGATGTACAAGAATCAACTGATAGTTAATTGCTATTACTAAAGGTACACAGTTGATGATATAAAACACTATTTCTGGTGCACTGCACTTATATTATAGAGTGAACCAGCAACTTATAGCTGTTATTATATAAGGATTTATACAAGACCTTTGTAAGGCTTGTTTCCCACAGTGATTGGGATAGTTAAGTACTATTTTCCACAGGTTACAAAGTTATCATACAAGGTCTTTGATTAAGACTAAGAAAGTGAATTTATTTACTTTTGCAAATTACTGATCTTATTAGACAAGATGTCTACATTAGATTATTTTATCACACAAGGCAAGGCTCTTGATAAGACTGGTCAGCAATTAGAAGAATGGGCAGTTGCTCAATATGACAAAGCATTAGCTGCTGAAGAAAGAAAAGCATTGACTGAGGAGAAAAGATTAGAAGCTGAGGAAAAAAAATTACAAAGAGAGTATGAACAAAAGAAATTGCAGATACAGACTGATGAAAAAAGATTCCAGATGGAAATGGAAAAAGAGAAAAGAAAAGATGAAGCTGCTGCAGAAGAGAAAAAAAGAGAACATGAACACAAAAAAGAACTTTTAGCATTTGAGTTAGAAAAGTTAAAGTTAACAAACATAAGTAATGTTAATCAAGCATCTGGTGGTAATGGTAAACCCTTTACTTACAAGGTCAAGGTACCAGCGTTCAACCCTTCCAGTGATGACATAACATTCTGGCTAAATAGATTTGAACGCTCGTGTCGAGCCCCTAATGTGGACAAATCACAATATGCTAACCAGTTATCAGAAAATCTGAAAGGTGATTCTCTGACTAGTTTAAGTTTGGTTGAAGAGGCTGACAAAGATAACTATGATGTTATTAGGGCAGCCTTATTAAAGAAGTATCAGTTGTCTGAAGAGGGTTATCGGAAGTTGTTTAAGACAATGGTGCCTGAGGCAGGTGTAGAATTCTCAGAATTCATTGCAAGGACACGTCTTACATTTGATCGTTGGATTGAGCTATCCAAAACAGAAAAGACTTATGAAGCCCTTATGGACTTGATACTCAGAGACAAGATTATGTCAAGTATAAATAAACCTTTCCTCGAATTCTTACATGAGCGTAAACCTAAGTCTCTAAAAGAAATGGAACAGTATTGTACCCAATACGTCACTGCACATCCGGACGTAGCTATTAGCAACAGTAAGGTTAAAGAAGGTATGCCAGTTGCTTCTGCAACACCATACAACCCTAATCACTCTCACAAATTCCAAGGACCTCAAAATAGGTTTAATAAAAAAGGTAACTATTACAGTTATCAGAACCAAGGTAACCAATCATTTCAGGGTTCTTCTTCGAATACCTGGAGAAGAGCTGACAGCCCTCGATTCAGGGGTGGTCATAATTACAGGAACTTTCGCAAAGGAAGTCATTCTAGAAACTATCCAAGTTTTCCTTCATGGAGACAACAAGATCATAATTACCGAGATACTCATTATAATGAATATGATGATAGTAACCAAAGGAGCTATGATTCAAACCCGAGTAGGGGTTATAATAGTGGAAACAATGATAAGTACAGAGGCAATAATAACAGAGGTAGAGCACAATTCAAAAAACATAAAGCTCATTACCAGGCGAACTCTGCACAGCAAGAGTCCCACGAAGCCTATAAACAAAATAAAGATAATGATGACTCTAATAATATGGCATGTGCCGCTTTTGATTTTGGGAGAGCATCTCAGTGCCCCCAATGCAAAACATTATTTGAGCCAACCACAGTGTCTACTTTAAGCTGTGGCATCCTCTTCCCGCTCTTCCTGCGTCAATCGCGCATGATGGGAGAGGTTCTCTTGTCTTACACAAAGGTTTAGTAAATGACAATCCAGTCTCAGTACTTTTTGATTCTGGATGCACAACTATTGGGGTTAGGCAGTCACTCATAGATCCTTCTCATTCTACAGGCAAAGTAGTCAAATGCGTAACATTTGGCGGCACCATAGAGAAATACTCTACCGCTATCATTAGGATTGCTACTCCTTTCTTCACAGGAGATGTACACGCATGTCTTTTGCCGAATCCGATCGCTGATCTTATCATCGGTCGCATTCACGGAGTCAAAGAATGCACTCCGGAGCAAATTTCCGTTTGGGAAAATCAAAATATGCAATCTGCTAATGCGGTAGTCACTAGAGCTCAAGCTCTCAATATGCCTGAAACTTCATCTGTTGAAGATAATGAAGTGCATAACCAAGATGATCCCTTGGTAATTTCTCGTGACTCGTTTATAAAACAACAAGAAGAAGATCCGACTCTTAAGAAATTCTTCACTCTTGTAACGAAAGGTGATCCGAATAAAGATTCAAATTGTAAATCTTGGATTACAATGAAGAATGGCGTACTTGTACGTATGGTGCAAGACTCCACTAAGTCAAGTCATTCTCAGATTCTTGTACCCAAGAATTTGAGAGTTAAGATCTTACAACATGCACACGACTCTCAGTGTGCTGGTCACATGGGTTTTTCCCGTACAAAGTCAAGAGTTCTTGCGGCTTTCTTTTGGCCTTTTGTGAACAAGGACATACGGATCTATTGTCGATCCTGTAAAGTATGTCAAGAAGTCAAATCCAAAGGTCCTCGTCATGCTGCGCCTATTCAGGCTGCAGATATTCCTATTCGTCCATTCCAGAAAATGGCGATAGACATCATTGGTCCATTCAAGATCAAATCTGCTAGAGGACATCAGTTTATCTTAACGTGTGTAGACATGTGCACACGTTGGCCAGAGGCTATCCCTCTAAAGAGCATTACTACCGCTGACATTGCAGATGCTCTTTGGCTTATATTTTCTCGGCTGGGATTCCCCGGAGAAATATTATCAGATCATGGCACCCAACTGATATCGGATACCATGTCTCAAGTAATGTCTACTCTACAGATAGAGAGATCTTTGAGTAGCATCTATCATCCTATGTCCAATGGGATGGTCGAGCGACTAAATAGAACACTTAAGAACTTATTAGGGAAGATAACTGAGGATCATCCTCAAGATTGGGATAGGGTTTTACCCGCGGCCCTCTTCGCGTACAGAGAGGTCCCCAATGAACATACAGGGTTTTCTCCCTTTGAACTTGTCTTTGGCGCGCGACCGCGCGGCCCAATGTCTTTGCTGCATGATCTTATAACAGCTGACAATATTGACGATGACACAAAATCTTCTTACGAGTATATCATCGCGCTGAGACAAAAGATTATCGAAGCATGCAAATTGGCAACGTCCTCTTCTGAATTTGCTAAGCAGAAGGCAAGACAATTTGCTAATAAGAAGAGAACTTTACGACAACTTTGTCCTGGTGACAAAGCATTTGTTTTGCTACCTTGTCGTGAAAATAGACTCCTTATTAGTTGGAAAGGTCCGTACGATATAATATCGAAAATTTCAGATGTTGACTACATCGTCGATATTAACGGGAAGCATAAAACCTTCCACATCAATATGCTTACGGAGTTCCATGAACGTCCTGACTATCTACAGCCTATTTTCCAGGCAACGGACGATTCTCATGTCAAACATGGTCATTACTCATCACTGTCTGTAATACAGGATGAGGAAACAAGTTTTTCGGATGTTAATCTTCCGCTTCCAATGATCCCACTTCATTCTAGTGAATCATGGAAAGACGTTACTGTTTCTCCTGATTTGTCTCTAGGAGAACGGCGACAAGTTTCGTCTATGTTACAAACATTTCAGGATGTCCTCACTGACATCCCTGGACAAACTCATGTCATTGAGCATGACATTGTTCTAACTGAACATACTCCAATTAGGGTTAGACCTTATCCTATCCCTATACATTTCCAAACACAGGTTGAAAAGGAGTTGGATGAAATGATAGATTTACAAATAATCGAACCATCCACTTCTGCATATTCTTCGCCGATGGTTATTGTTCGAAAAAAAGACAATAACATACGTCTTTGCGTTGACTATCGCAAATTGAATCAAGTTACGAAGTTCGATGCTGAACCTATGCCTTTACTAGAAGAGCTACTTACTCGTCTTTCTAAATCGCATTTTTTCACTAAACTTGATTTGTCTAAAGGATATTGGCAAGTTCCATTATCCGAACGCGCCAAACCTCTTACCGCTTTCTCTACTCCCAGAGGCCTTTTCCAATGGAATTTTATGCCTTTCGGCCTTATGAACGCACCAGCTACATTTGTACGCATGATGCGTCGAATCCTATCGTATCGGTCAGATGTCATTGCTTATCTAGACGACATCTGTCTTTTCAGCGATACTTGGGAAGATCACTATTCAGGGTTAGTTGAATTATTATCAACTCTGCGTGAGTATAACCTGACAGCAAAACCATCTAAAGCTTGTATTGGCTTTAGCGAAATTGCTTTCTTAGGCCATCGAGTAGGTCACGGTTTCTTGAAGACAGAAGACCATAATATCACTAAGATACTTAACATCTCTATCCCTAGGACTAAAAAGCAAGTGCGAAGTCTTTTAGGTCTCATACAATTTTATGGACGTTTCATTCCGAATCTGTCCTCTATCATGGCACCTCTCTCTACACTATTAAAGAAAGGGTCGCCTAACATGGTTCACTGGTCTCATGAATGCCAATCTTCACTAGAGAAGATCAAAACTATGTTTTCATCACCACCTATTTTAGTGTTACCTACAACAGATAAGACATTTGTTCTTCGTAGTGACGCTTCATCCACTGGGATTGGAGCGGCACTAATGCAAGAGTACTCTGGAACTCTGCATCCTGTAATGTATATATCCAGAAAACTTAATGCTGCAGAAAGGAATTACTCGGTTTTAGACCGTGAATTATTGGCAATGGTTTGGTCAATTCTCAAACTCCAAAGATTCCTTCTGGGCGCGCATTTCGTAGTGGAAACTGACCAAAAAGCTCTTACGGCTATCCAAAGTAAGAACTTGAAGAGCTCGAGATCAACTCGATACGCAATCGCTCTTCAACCTTTTCATTTCTCGGTACGAGCTATCCGTGGTTCAGAAAATGTGATGGCGGACATTCTGTCCAGATGCCCACATGATGCCACTTAACTGTTAAATATTGGATCTTTTTAATATGTATAACTTTACAACAGTTATTTTTTGTTTCTTTACTAAGATACACATTTGTAATTTAATAATAGAATGATGGTATCGCTACTTAGCGGTTTATTGATGTTTATTCACCGCTGTTCTTTGATGATTGTTTCTTCATAAATCATAAATTTAAGATTATAGTGTGAATTTTTGGTATGCATTGTATAATTACCAGAATTGTATTATACGTACATCACACCTTCCTGGAAACATTTATTCGTAGAGAAACAATTTCTCTCAGATTTTGAGATATATTCTCACCGGTCATATTAGGAATTATAGTTATTCCTGATATTTTCATCTGCGCAGTATTCTTGCGTTGTGAGCCTATTCTACGTTGCTCCTAGATGTATTTAAAAAAAAAAAATTTTTTTTTTTTTTCCCGGGAGGTGTGGTAAGACTGTAAAGGGCAATTTTTACTATCTTGCAATATAATACATTTATATACTTATTATGTTCGCAAATATTTTGTAAACAAAGTATTTCCTTTTTAAGTGCTTAAGGAGAAGTCATTTTTGAGTTACTTCCCTTGAAAGTAGTTCCGTCATCTTCGATCGGACTCCGCGGACGAGTCTAGGCCTACTGCGATTTATTCTTTGGCTGGGTAGGAATAGATTGTTCTTGCTTCAGTATATCTATGGCCTGAATTTATACGTAGTGTTTGTATGAGTAGGACGAGTCTGTCTTATATATGGATATCTTTACATTTCTAAGTCGAACTATGTTGGTTGTCGCTAGAAAAGGTCAAAGGCTATGCAGCGGAAGTATCGCTAGCAGGGGGTGTGATTCATGGCTGTCATCCTGTCGGGATGTTGAATTTTGTTGTAGCCGGCCTATCGCCGAAAAAGTGATCTATAAGTAAATGGGGAAAAGTGATAGTCATTTAGACATGTTGTATGTACTTTACCCCAGTGTTTATTCTCTTTTGCCAAGGAATGGCAAAGTTATATTTCGCATAGAAAGGTAAAACCACAATTTATTATGAACTTGGGCTTCGCCATCGTTGTCGATAAGCAGATGCACAGTGGTACTTTTGAAAAGAATATTTATTCAAAGGAAGATGACATTCCTATGTATCAGCACTAGATTATATGATATTATTCAATTACCTCTATGATAGAAGCTATGAAGAAATGAGGACATTTAACGAATGACCAATTTTGGTCTGTATCCAATAGTGAGTGAAGCTCACGAGAGAAGCACAGCCATGTTGAAATTCATATACTTTGTATTTATCGAGTGAGAAAAAGGGATGCCTGTACTATCGCTCGATGAACCAAGAGATCACTGCTACATGTGAGAACCCATGTCTGGGATTCCTATATCTTTATGAAAAATATATATTGAACTTTACGTGAAGGGATATTCGCTAGACGAGGTTAGGTCTAGGAGCCTTCCTATATATTGGTTATGGTCTGACGTGCCCAGTCAGTAAAGCCAGATGATTTACATGATGGAACTCTGAATGCTTATTTACGAATGCTCCATTATGATATTTGCCAAGCATGAATGCTAACTTAAGATGATATTCCTGTGATCAACATTATGCTGTCTATGTCGACATTTGTTCCTGTAACCATACACGTACTGTCCAAGTGTGCGTCCCATTAAATGTTATAAAAAGACCACCGTAGTTCCAGTACTTCTTGAATTCGAACAGTGTGAGTATGAGTGATGTACTACCAACCTGTCAACTCTATCGAATCATTCTACCATTCGCGTACTGACATTCATATACACACTCATTGTCTACACTCACATTCTTGTCGGAGCCTCATCACGTTCCAGGACAAGAAGACCTGTATGACCAAAACTGTGCTGGGTTTAATGAGTTGACAATCGTTACACTTTACTACACCAGTCCCAACATCTACATTTATCAACTGGTGGACATTCACGGCATTTAACAAAGAAAACGTGATTTAACAACTACTGGCCAGTATGAGTTTAACACCCAGCTGTGATGCGCCGTGACTTACAGTATATATATATATATATATATATATATATATATATATATATATATATATATATATATATATATATATATATATATATATGGGATTTTTTAGACCGCAAACTGCTCCTGGGTCGACTCAGTATACCCATGAATTGGGTACCAGAGCAACTTCTGGGAAGATTAAGGCTGCGGGCGTGATGCTGACCACATCACCCCTAGTGCAGATGGTCGAGAAAATATGGGGCTTAACACCATATTCCCAATACGCCTCAATGGGCGTGTAAACTGGATCCTTTACTTATAGACCTCTACGTCTCACGGTAGAAGAGGAAGGATTAAGTAACTAAGTATATATATATATATATATAGGCCTGTGTGTGTGTCTTTTTGTACTGATACACATTCACGAAGCTTACATACAATGTTCCACGTTTCACCGTTTCACACACAGGTAGCTTGCTCTGATTTAGACCAAATGTTTGTACCTCAGAAAACATAAAACAACAAATTCTGGCTGATGCAAAACTTCATATTTTCATTATCCGGACCATATTTACTCTTATTTTATTCTTCTTCCTTTTGACCCCAACGGAAATTTTAACAAAAGTATTTTTATTTTTAAATGTTTACTCACACTTCCCACAGGTGACGCGTATGCTGTTTGCTGTTTCCTTTTTCTTCATATTGCTCAACGGACCCAGTCACGTGATCAGAATGAAGATGGCGATTGTTGAGTTTCTTGGGAGCACACATGGAACACCTTCCGTGGAGGAACAAGTCCAAGTAGTATTTCAGGTGACATTATTAAGTTATCGCTTAAGACGGTAGTCAAAGATATCATATAAGTTAAACTTTGTCCATTATAAGTGAAAGTCTTAAGTATATGTATGCAATATTCAATAATGTCAGAACAATCTGTAGGCCAATACCCGTGGCATTGAGGTAGGGGACTGGGAGATTGACTCAAATCTGCAACTAATCAATAGAGCAGATGATACATCCAGCTTCTACTCAAGAAGATATCAATCAATCTCAACACCCGACCTTGCCTTCTCAATAGGAGACATCAACCATAAGATCGAACGCATTGTGCTCAACCAATTGGCAGGCAGTGGTTTGCAGTGACCACAAACCGATCAAACTAATGATTAATATCTAACATACACTCCACTTCTATAAGCCATTACCCCGTGTAACGAGATGGTATGATAGTGGTTGTTGTCTAGATGACAGTTGATGATAGTTCAATAAAAAATAATGAACTCCACGAAATACCCCAGTCTCAGAAATGAGTACTGGTGAATAATAGCACAAATGATAGTCAGACAGTAAAGACCCCTGGTCCGGTGGTAATAAGAAGATCAAGAGCCTAGAGTGTCTTCTCGTAATAACTATCTTATGCTTTAAATAACAATGACATTCAAATTGAACTCAATAGTAACTTTATGAAATTAACAAAATTCAAGTACAATTAAAATCAATTTATTTATAATGATTATCTTATCTTCTGTTCTTGGAATAGATAGAAATGCTATATGAATAGGAATTTTATATTTACACCATATCCAGAGAAATCACAGTGATATTATTTTACTTTACTGAATTACAGTGTCTCTGCTTTTCTGACAAAAAACGTTAACCAGTCTTTTTCTTCATATGACTTGACTCTTCACATATAAATTGATCGAATGTTCATCTGTTTCTGCACTTAACTGAGTGCTCCTTAAATGATGGTTGACAATGTTGGTGAGCTCCACACGACTGTATAGACTCGGCTGATCTTCCCATGTAGTAGGGATACCAGCACAACCAGGTAGACCAGCGGTAGTGCTCCGTGTCGCTATGCAGGATAACACTTGGGTTCTCACTTCTGGCTTATGTCTATATGTACGACCGAAACCTGAAAACAACACAAAGACTGTGGCTAGCCTCTTTCCAAGAGTTCCCCTCGCCTAATGTATTGTTGTTCCGTGTCATCAGTAATGCATGTGTATGAATGCGCACATGTGTTTCTGGTTACATTGTTAGTTGTACAGATGTCTACTTGCCAACAACAAATTCAAATGATATGATTACAGTACATTATATTACATCATTCATTTACATCACATTATGTTACATAGTCCATTCTTCCATCTGCTATCTTTCCATCCAGGCAGAATTATTCTGACATATATTGCTTATGGTTATCAAAGTTTGAGAACCCCTGGCCTACTTTGTGCCCGTAGAGCAGTCAAATCAATTTGGGGGGTCATTGGTACCAATGGGTTGAGAACCACTGGGATATAGTCTCCCATGCTGCCATAAATCAGTAGGGGTGTCCTTGCGGCCAGGGCTTAAGAACCACTTATTTACATGGTTGCTACTTGAACATTTCTTCTATATGAGTGTGTTCCTGGTCTCAACCTTGAGAACCATTGGCTGTCAGTCAGTTTATTACGTTCATAACAATGGCTACTGAACTGTTGCCCATCGTTACATAGTGCTATGTTGAAGTTATAAGCAATGATATAACCTGATAGGATAATCATAGAGCAGGATACATTCATATAAACACATTATTAAAACAGGACAATAATAGGATTAGTTCAGGATCGTTTCACAGCATGAGTGTTCAATGAAGTGACATATTTACATTATTTATGCATCAACAAAATAGGTACAGTAGCCCTACTCACCCTCTGGTCTTTTTCAGAAATACTAACAGGACTACTTCTGGCAAAGGCAGGCCAGCACAAATACTCAGTGGTGAAGGAATACGTGCCTAGCTCTCTCCTTTTGTCCTCTGCGTTCTTTCAGTTCGTGTGTTTCCCTTCACTTCCAACTACCTGCGTATTTATGCGCTTGGTCGGCCATCTTGCGTGAATCCGTGACTTTGCGCTGATTGGCTATTCCTTCAAGCAACTTCGGTCGAAAATATTTCTCGTATTTCACTTCGGGTAGGTGATCTGTGTTAGTTTCTAAACAGATACTTCAGTCGTTCTCATTACTTACAAAAGCTATTGCCTCTTGAGATATCTCGTTTTAATCGGACAACATGTGGCTTTCCTTCCATATCAATCTTTCCGAGATCCGTCTGTCCTTCCTTTTTCTATGAATTTTTAAACCGCACTTTTCATCATTTTCCGAACTGTTTGACCCACTTGGGTGATCATATCCCCATAATTATAAAAGACATTGTCTTCCTGGCTATATCCACACCTGGGTCTACTCTCCCTCTATGACTCAGTGAAGTAGAATTTCCATCGGTCAGTCCGTTGATTTTAAATGAATTTATTACTGCGTGGTCCGAACACAGATTTCCTCCCTACCCGATTTTTATGACTAGACGATCTCCGTGTAGCAACTCTCTTTTCCTTGGTCGAGCTAATTAGCATTACACATGTTTCGCCGGTGTTTACTTTGTTTTGATTACCTAGATATCGAATCCCAATCGCATTATGCGACATAGTCCCCCCGTTTTCTAAGCGAGAGATATCTCGAGCTTAAATTTGGGAACGATATCGTTGTAATCATGCCTATTGGCGGTTAGTTTTCTTCTGTCTATCTTGAATCTGATCAGTGGGATGCCTACAAAAGGAATATGCTCCCAACTTCTGGTTTCTTTGATAGCGATTTATCTTTTCTATTTCTCTTTTGCCCGTTCGATTGATCATCCAGGCTCTTATGGTTGGGTCCCCAACAGATGATTTACTATTTGCTCTATAGCATGATGAACTAGGGTCTGTGTTATTCATTTGAAAGTTACAGCCCTGTTTTGCATGAGATTTGATTGCAGGTTTCCCTTGCAATTTCCTGGACATTCGATTTTGGCAAAAGGATTGTTTCCTTAAATCCAGCTCCTGGTGTTCAGCATGTATTTTAGACTGTCTGGGATATTTCTTCTCCTCTCTCGTGCCAATACCGAGAATATCCATGGTCGCTGGTTTTCCAGTAGATCTGTTGTGATACCGCTTACGTTGATTCACTGGATCTACCTTGGGGCACTCTGGGCAGGAATTTACAAACCAGTTAATGTCCTCAGTAATACCTGGCCAGTAGTAATGGGCGGCTATCCTTTGTTTTGTGGCACCATTACCCAGGTGTTCACTCAAAGAAGCAATATGCCCCCATTCTATAACCTTGTTTCTATAGGTGGATGGTACAACAATCTGCCCATGGCCGTTTGGCCCTCTGCCAGCTTTCCTGTGCAAGAGTCCATGTTCCATATAGAAATCCCCTTTTCTGGGAGGGTTATGTGTTTTTGGCAATTTGCCAAAGCAAGGTTTCAATGTACTATCTTGGGCTTGAGCCTTCTTCATCTCAGTTGAATGAATTTTTAAATGAGTGTTCCCCTCTTTATTCTGGGAGCCTGACCTGGTCCGGGTGTCTTCCGCAACCTCAGGTTTTATAGGGTTTCCCAAAAAAACATATCTACGTCCCAACATCAGGGGATAGAAGGGATCATCTAGTACTGCTGCATTTATTTCCCCTTCCACATAGCAACAACTGACTTGAATCTTCGCTATGGGCAAAGTTAAGGGTACTGCTCCTTTTAGTGGCCCTTGAATATCCACTGTTTCTGTTGTGATTTGTTCAGGGCGCACCAGAGATGCACACACGACTGCGTCATAGGACAAACCTGTGTCATACATTCCTGTGACTGGTTTGCCATTCACAGTCACTATCTCCTGTGTAGGTGGGTGATGGAGGCTATTCTGAATCACTGTCAGTTCCTTCCTATCAAAAGTCCTCACCTGTAAGCATGCAGCATAATAAGGAGGGGTTTTCCTTCTGCACTCTGCAGTATTATGGTTGCTCATTCTACAAGTCTTACACCATTTCTCTTCCTTTCTTGAAGGTTTCTTATCGTATGCCAGAGGGTTTCTTTCATGTTGCTGGTGGTTTCGGTGGTTGGTCTTATGGAAGTGGTTTCGAGTGGGTTCGTCTTTGTCCTGCTCGATGTGGTTGTGAGGCTTCTTGAGAAATTCTCCTTGTTTCCTTTTTGCTCCTTGTGTTAGAGAATGTGCCAATTGGTGACTTTCAGCATATTTGATTATGTCTTCCAACCTATCCCATCTGTTTTCTACCAGAAATTTCTTCGTTTCAGGGGTCATGGAATCTAAAAGTTGTTCTATCAGAATCATTTCCTTGAGTCCCTCGAAATCTTGTGAAAAATTTCCCAGTGTACCCCATCTCAGTAGGTAAGTTTCCAACCGAACTGTGTATTGTTGGTACGTTTCTCCAGCCTCCTTCTTGGCAGTTCGGAATTTCTTACGATAAGCCTCTGAGTTTTGCTCATAGCGAACAAGCAATGCTTGCTTCAGAGCCTCAAAGTTTTCCTGATCATCTTTGGGTAGTTTCAAAAACACCTCGTAAGAAATGCCCCTCAATCCTTGAGATAGCTTAACACTCCACTTTTCCTTCTCTAGGCCATATGATGAAGCCAGTCGCTCAAACCTGTCTATGTAGGCCTCAATAGAATCGTCCTTCTTCATAAAAGCATCCAAATGGAAGTTCATAGCACCCTTTTGAGGACCTTGGCTAGAGCTACTGTCAGAGTGAGGAGAACTGCTACCATTTATACTTGCAGTTGCCTGAATTTCCAGTTTTCTTAACTTCAACTGATGTTCTCTTTCAGCCTGAATCCTTCTTTCCTCTCTCTCGACCTCTAACCTCCTTTCTTCAGCTTCCATTTTCTTAGCTTCTCTTCCAGCTTCTAATTCAAGCTTCTTGGTCTCCCTTTCGGCTTCCAATTTCTTAGCTTCTCTACCAGCTTCTAATTCAAGCTTCTTGGTCTCCCTTTCGGCTTCCAATTTCTTAGCTTCAATGTCCATATACTTATCACTTTCCACAGTGACATACTGGATAAGAGCATCGCCACTTAGCCCCAAGTCCTTCCCCATTTGTATAATGGCAGACTTAACCTTTACCAGATCAGCCATTGTCTTGCTGTTGAGAGGGTGAATAGTCTTACTCAACTAATTAATTCAAGCTTAATTAAATTAAACTTAATTAATGAATATTGTCACAATCTATGTGAGAGTCTGTCTATTTGTACTCAATGGTACTTCAACAAAAAAATTATTTAGATATTATTATTTATATATATTTTTCCACTGTTGGGAAAAAAAAAAAAAATTCCAAAAAAAAATTTTCTAAGAAAGAAGATAGCGTTTTGGCTCAGGACTATCAAGGATATCCCGCGAACGAGCCCCCAGTGTAACGAGATGGTATGATAGTGGTTGTTGTCTAGATGACAGTTGATGATAGTTCAATAAAGAATAATGAACTCCACGAAATACCCCAGTCTCAGAAATGAGTACTGGTGAATAATAGCACAAAGGATAGTCAGACAGTAAAGACCCCTGGTCCGGTGGTAATAAGAAGATCAAGAGCCTAGAGTGTCTTCTCGTAATAACTATCTTATGCTTTAAATAACAATGAAATTCAAATTGAACTCAATAGTAACTTTATGAAATTAACAAAATTCAAGTACAATTAAAATCAATTTATTTATAATGATTATCTTATCTTCTGTTCTTGGAATAGATAGAAATGCTATATGAATAGGAATTTTATATTTACACCATATCCAGAGAAATCACAGTGATATTATTTTACTTTACTGAATTACAGTGTCTCTGCTTTTCTGACAAAAAACGTTAACCAGTCTTTTTCTTCATATGACTTGACTCTTCACATATAAATTGATCGAATGTTCATCTGTTTCTGCACTTAACTGAGTGCTCCTTAAATGATGGTTGACAATGTTGGTGAGCTCCACACGACTGTATAGACTCGGCTGATCTTCCCATGTAGTAGGGATACCAGCACAACCAGGTAGACCAGCGGTAGTGCTCCGTGTCGCTATGCAGGATAACACTTGGGTTCTCACTTCTGGCTTATGTCTATATGTACGACCGAAACCTGAAAACAACACAAAGACTGTGGCTAGCCTCTTTCCAAGAGTTCCCCTCGCCTAATGTATTGTTGTTCCATGTCATCAGTAATGCATGTGTATGAATGCGCACATGTGTTTCTGGTTACATTGTTAGTTGTACAGATGTCTACTTGCCAACAACAAATTCAAATGATATGATTACAGTACATTATATTACATCATTCATTTACATCACATTATGTTACATAGTCCATTCTTCCATCTGCTATCTTTCCATCCAGGCAGAATTATTCTGACATATATTGCTTATGGTTATCAAAGTTTGAGAACCCCTGGCCTACTTTGTGCCCATAGAGCAGTCAAATCAATTTGGGGGGTCATTGGTACCAATGGGTTGAGAACCACTGGGATATAGTCTCCCATGCTGCCATAAATCAGTAGGGGTGTCCTTGCGGCCAGGGCTTAAGAACCACTTATTTACATGGTTGCTACTTGAACATTTCTTCTATATGAGTGTGTTCCTGGTCTCAACCTTGAGAACCATTGGCTGTCAGTCAGATTATTACGTTCATAACAATGGCTACTGAACTGTTGCCCATCGTTACATAGTGCTATTTTGAAGTTATAAGCAATGATATAACCTGATAGGATAATCATAGAGCAGGATACATTCATATAAACACATTATTAAAACAGGACAATAATAGTTCAGAAATTAGTTCAGGATCGTTTCACAGCACGAGTGTTCAATGAAGTGACATATTTACATTATTTATGCATCAACAAAATAGGTACAGTAGCCCTACTCACCCTCTGGTCTTTTTCAGAAATACTAACAGGACTACTTCTGGCAAAGGCAGGCCAGCACAAATACTCAGTGGTGAAGGAATACGTGCCGAGCTCTCTCCTTTTGTCCTCGGCGTTCTTTCAGTTCGTGTGTTTCCCTTCACTTTTTTTTTTTTTTTTTTTTTTTTTTATTAATGTGTTTGCTACTTCATTTTGTAGCACGCCCCTTTCAACCATCTACCATGTACATGGATTTGTTGGTTATATCAGGACGTGTTTCTTTTATTGTAATATGTTTTTGTTTGTATTTGTTTTATATTATATTATCTCTAGTCGGTATTTTTCCTTTTGTAGTTATAGTTCAACATGGTTTTTAAAAAAAATTCCAATATATGCTATTTTCTAAGTTAGTATGTTTTTGCTTTTTACTGGATGGTTTATTTGGTTAATCTGTATGTTTCTGGGGCGAGTTTGGACTACTGGTTCAATTCCTTATTTGATTTTTATATGTTAGCTTTAGTTTTTGTAATATAGTGTTTTATTAACTTTTGCATTTCTGAAGGGCTCTTTGTGCCTATGAGATTTTCTACACTCATTTCTACCTTGTGGTTACTACAGTATGTCTTAATGTTTTGCCTCTGTTGGTCATATTTTTTGCAGTCCACTAGAAAGTGCCTAATTGTGTTTGGTTCTTGACACTCTTCACATGTGGGTTCCTCTATCATGAAATATCCAGTTCCCAGCTTGAGTCTCAGCAATTTTTTATTAATTGGTATTTTTAGTTCATCTTTTATTTGACATTTTTTGCTTGGTTTTTTAAGGATTTTATATGAGTGTCTTGCTTTTTTACTTAGGTCCCATGCTGTTGTCCATTCTTTAGTTATTTTTTGAGCAATTAAGCTCTTAATTTCAAACTTCCCTAAGCCTACTTCAATTTGGTTATGGCTAGTTCTCCCCCCTTTGGCTTCTTTGTCTGCTAGCTCATTTCCTGCTATCCCCACATGTGATGGTATCCATGTTAGTGTTGCACTGCATCCTATATTTTGTAGATATGTATTAACCTGTAGTATTTCCTCTATAATGTCTGGCCTGCTGCCTTCTGTTCTGTTTCTGATTGCTAGTACTGATGATAGGGAATCTGTGAGAATGGTTACTTTTTTTGGTGGATTTTCTGCAGCTATTTCTAAAGCTTTTAGGATTGCCACTAATTCTGCTGTAAAGATAGATGTATTACTTGTTACTTTGTATCTTTTATAAATTTTTAGTTTTGGTATTGCTATTCCTGCTCCTAATTGTCCTTCTTCATCTTTGGACCCATCTGTATATATAGTTAGGCTATTATTTGTATACCGTTCTATGTACTCTAGTGTTTTACTTTTTGCTGAGATTATGTCGTTAGATTTATTTATGATCTTTGATAAGTGGGAGTCAGTTTCTGGCACTTTTAATTCCCATGGTGGGATCTTTGCTTTATACAGAGCACTACTGTTTATCGCATTAAACAGGTCTGGGTATTGATCCACTTCATCCATTGTTTTCCACCCTGACGGGTATCTATTATGGTTTAATGGAATGTGGCCTATGTACTGGTTACCCCTATCAAAGGTTTTATGTGCCGGGTGAGTTGGATCTTTTGCCACTCTTGCCCAGTAGCTGAATCTCAGTTCTTTTCTCCTTAGCTCCAGGGGTATAATGCCTAGCGCTACTTCTAGAGCTTCTGCTGATGTTCCCTTTGAGGCACCTGCTATTATTGACAGTGCCTGGTTTTGGACCGTGTCTAGTTTCTTCTTATTGCTTGGGGCGGCTGATGCATAGACAACACTGGCATAGTCAAGTTTGCCTCTAATAAATGATTTATAGAATGTTAACATTGTCTTATTGCAGGCGCCCCAACCACTTCCTTTCATATATCTTAGCATATTAATAAGTCCTCTACTGCTTTGCACTAAAAGGTCTATGTGTTTGTTCCAGTTTAGTTGCTGGTCTAGTACCATGCCAAGAAATCTAGTTGATTTTGCTGTGCATACTTTTTGCTTATTAATGCTTATGTCAATTATATTGTTTTTAATTACACGCCCTCTACTGAAAATCATTCCTATGGTTTTTTTAACGTTTAGATTAAATCCCCACTTGTTCATCCAGTCAGATACTTTATCTATTTGTTTTTGTACTGTTTTATAGAGGAATGGGAGATTTCTTCCCGTTCTCCATATCGCAGCATCATCTGCAAACTGAGATAGGTTGTTTTTTAAGTCCTTAAACTCGTCGCCTAGGTCGTTGACCATAATCGTAAAAATTGATGGTGATATTACTGATCCCTGGGGAATTCCATTCTGTTGCTCATATACCTCAGATCTATCATTGTTTATTTGTACCATGAAGTATCTTTCCTGCAGGAAGTTTTCTAGGTAATTGTAGGTTCTGCCTACTATACCTAGTTTCCTGATTTTATGTAGTGCACCCTCCCTCCAACACTCATCATATGCTCTTGCTACATCAAGGAATATAGCTACTGTCTTTTCATTCCTTTTGAAGCCTGTTTTAACATCATGTTCCAGCCTCAGCAGTTGCTCTATTGTACTATGTTGGCTTCTAAAGCCTGCCTGGGTTGGACTGTACAAATTATGCTTTTCGAGATGAAATTTTAGTCTGCTGTTGACTATTGTTTCTAGAATTTTTCCTAGATGTGATGTTAACGATATTGGCCTGTATGAGCTGACATCATGTGCTTCCTTATCTGGCTTTAGTATGGGGATGACTACTGCTGTCTTCCATGAACATGGTATTTTTCCCGTGTGCCAGATTTTGTTGTAGAGGGATGCAATCACTCTTAGAGTTGTATTTGGTACCTTTTTGAGGATTTCATAGCTCAGAATGTCTTCCCCAGAGGTAGTATTGGTTTTTTCTGCTAAAGCTCTTTCTATTTCATCTACTGTAATATCTGCATTTAAATACTTAGCATCCTGTGTGGTTTCCATATTTTCTTCTTTTAATTTTTCTAGCAGTGTTTTTCGTCTATTTATTTCTGCCTTATCTAGACTGTCTATTGAACTAACCTGATAAAAGTATTTAGCTAGTATGTTGGCTTTTTCTCTATCTGTTTCGGCTCTCTCTGGTATTTTAATTGTTGGGATTTTAAATTTTTTGCTGTTTCCTCCTTTAATTGCTTTTAGTTTTCTCCAAACTGTAGTTATTTGGGACCTATGGTTTAATGTTTGACAAAATTTTCTCCAACTCTTTTCTTTAGCTCTGAATATTATTTTATTTGTTTCATTTCTTATTTTTTTATAGTTTGTGTAATTCTCTTCAGTTTTGGCTTTTCTATACTTTGTAAGGGCCCTCTCCCTCAATTTCAGTTGTTCTGAACATCTGTCTGTCCACCATGGTACTGGATTTTTATCTTTGTTTCTTTTCCTATTTTTACCTTTTTGTGTTGGTTTTAAGTGCTCAGGCATATTCCTGTTTGGTATATATTTTATTGCTATTTTTAAAATCTCATTTGTTAGTTTTTCTGCAAATATATCTATACTGTTAGATTCAATTTGTTCTATGCTTAGTTTACCTAGCTCTAATTGGAAGGACTCCCAATTTGCCTTTTTTAGGTTGAATGTGGGTTTCGAGCTTTTTGGACTAGTTCTATATTTGTCGTTTAGGTTTATTTCTATGGGTAAGTGGTCTGAGCTGGAGTCATTCAGTACTTCCCATTTAGTAGAGGCTAGGTTTGGTGTTATAATACTTATGTCTATTGCTGTATCTCCTCCACTGTTGCATGGGTTAACCCTTGTCACTGAGCCATCATTTAGTATGATTAGCTCAGCACTTTCAATGTAGTCCAACAGTCTTTTTCCTGCTGGATCATTACTGTTGTTACCCCATGCCTCATGGTGTGCATTAAAGTCACCTACCAATAATGTTCTTTGGTCTATTTGTGTGTTAATAGTGGCAATGTCCCTATCGGTTATATTACCCTTGGGGCTATAAATGTTTATTATTTTTAAGTTATCTGGCTCACTGTCTAATGTTATACTTATTCCTTCAATATTTTCTGTGTTGAATTGTTCCCAATTTAATATTTTGTAGTCTTCATGTATTAAAAAGGCCACGCCCCCTCCTCTTCCCTCAGGTCTATCATTTCTAAGTGTTATATACCCTTGGTAGTTCAGTTTTTGTTTGGGGTTCAGGAGGGTTTCTTGTATTGCAAAGATGGGTTTTGCCTCCTTATACTGTCCCATAAGAGACATCAAGTTCTTCCTGGCACCCCTACAGTTCCACTGGACTACTTTGATAGCTCTAGAGTCTTTGGTCCCCATTTAGTATGGTTAGCTTAGTTATGTTATTGTTTTTATTAGGTTTTTTGATAAGGGATCTACTTTTTTTGGTTTTGCACTTTACCTCTTATGTTCTCTACAAACTCATCATTCCAAGTAACCATTATACTCTGAACTCTTTCTGCGAGGTATGGTAGGTGTAGTTCCACTGTTTCCTTAAATTTTTTTTCCATATTTTCTATAGGCCTAGCTCTTTCTCTCTCTATTTTTTTTAGGATTTCTTCATTAGCTTCTTTTATCTCTGCTATTTTTTTGAGGTCTCTCTCTATTTCCTTTTGTGCTGTTTTCATTTCTTCTAGTACCTGTCTGGCTTGGATGAGGATATGTTCCGTCTCTTCTGTGTTGTCATCTTCTTTACTGTTTATGGGTTCTTTCTGGATTTTTTCCTTTATGTCTTTCACTTCACTGGTTATTTGTTGTATTTGTTTCTTAATGATATTTTCTTGAGAGTTTTGGAGATGGTTGTTGGTTTTCTGTCTTTCTTTTATTTGCCAGAATGGTTTGTTTGTTTCTAGTGATTCTTTTAATATGTGTTTTGTCTCTTGATAGACTGGGCATCCCTGATACCTGGCACTGTGGTTACCCTGGCAGTTTGCACATTTTCTGTTTTTGTTTTCTCGTTTATAATCTTTGTCCTCCTTAGCCATTGGACAGTCCACATGTCTGTGTGCTCCCGCACAGAAACTACACCGTGTCGCTCTTTTACACACATGTTGGGTATGGCTAAAGCCTTGACAGTTTGTGCATTGTATAATGCTAGGTATGAATACCTCTGTCATTTTGGCTCTCTGGTGGAGTTTGACTTGCTTGGGTATTTCTGTGCCCTTTACACTTATCACTACCACTGTCGTATTCTTTTGCTCTTTGGTTTTGATTCTTTCTACTTTTTCTATCTCTGTTTGTGGGTTTTCTTTCGTTATGTTAGTGTGGATCTCCTCTTCTGTTAGGTTTGAGTCGACCCCTTTGATGACGAATCTTCTAATTTCCTTGATCAATTCAATCTTTACCTTTATCCCATGTGCGAGTTGTGCTTCTTTTGGGTTACTTTTTAATTCATGTAACAGTGCCTTGCCTTTTTCTGTGTTGTTTACAGTGATTGTTACTCCATTTCCATGTCTTTGCACTTTGTCAATATATTTTTTTCCTATTATTGCTTCTAGAATGACCAGGATTTTGTCATCCGGGAGAGATCTCAGTGTGGCTTCTGTTCCAGCTATCTGAGTTATTTTGATTCTGTTTTTTGCTTGTGGTCTCGTGGTTGTCTTCTTTCCTGTGTCCTGTCTGTTTGTTTGCTGTCCGGGTTCCTGCGTCTTCGTTTTTGTTGTTTCTGCTTACTGCAGTTTTAATTGCGCCTCCTTTCAGATTTTCCTTTATTGTTTCTATTTTGGGTCCAATTTCTGTGTTTCTGACTATAGGGCTAGTGATCCTGTTCTTTTCTGTCGGGTTTGGTGTTCTACCCTTTTCAGCTGGTTTGACCCACGCTTTTCCCTCTCCGGATTGCGACCTGAGCATTGGTGGCATTGTGATTTATCCTCTGGTTCACTCTGTCTAATGCTAAATAACATAAATTAAGATAAATTAATGACTAGGCCTATTTATTTTACTAAAAATAAAACATTTATTAATAATTTAATATTTTTATTGTGCTATCTTGTTCCTTATTCTAAAGTTTGGTTCCAAATCTTTCGATCTGGTAAATCTAAATTAGTTCCCTAACACCACTAATATATTTTTTTATTATTAATAATTGATTAACCCTATAGGATCTATGATTACAGTTTTAGGAATGATTCAACTTTTTGCTATTTTCTTATGATTAAGTAAAGTAAAAATGTCTACCGACACGCAATGGAAAGCACGTGGCGCTGGGCCTATTAAAATTTATTTGTTTTCTTTTTAATTTATGAC